>JARBES010000125.1:15980872-15993744 GCA_030265145.1 Strongylocentrotus pallidus
CTACTCTGTTATCTTGATGTAAACATGAAATTATGCATGACATACTGTTAACTTGTTTGTTTTTTAATTGTACATATTGGAAGAAATAAATGAGAGCTATATGCTCTCTCAATCAATCAATCAATCAATCGATTATTAGCTTTCAAATCCCTTTGGAATTTTACTTTTCATTTTCTGACCTGCAAATGGGAAACAAGTTACTTTAATGATATATTATTAGTGCAAGCGCAGATTTTGGGGACATTTAAGGAATAAATTGCTCTCAGTAACCTTAAATTAGGGGCACATGTTGAGGAGTCTATGAGCAAACTTATGTTTTGGAAGAGATGAGGGGCGATAACAATATATTCTCACAGCACGTATAGATGTTGCACAATTTGTAAGAGATACTGGGATAACATAGTAATTACATGTATAGGTAAAAAGAGGCACCATCAAAGGGCAGATTTTTGAAAAAAGGAAAAGGGACACTTATCGGAAATAGAAAAATAAAATTATCATATTTGTATGGGACACTTAATATTAGAAAGTTAAAAAGGCGTACTTTTCAGAAGGGAAAAGGGTATTTATAAGAAAAGAAAAGGGACACGTGTCAAAGTAAAAGGGCATTTATCTGAGATGAAAATTGGTACTTGTAAGGATAGGGAAGGGTCACTTTTAAAAGAAAGGCACATATCAGAAGGGAAATTACCACTTGTTAAAAGGGAAAACAAGCTCAGTTAAAGCAGAAATGTGCAGTTATAAGAAGTGAAAAGATACCCCTCTCATACATATAAACGGGCAGTTATTGCATATGAATCGGGGCGCTTATAAGAAGGCACATTTGCATTTATTACGAAGGGGGGCACTTATCAAAGTAAAAGGGACCCCATCAGATTTTAATATAGGAACTTTTATACATAGAAAGGAGCACTGTTGAGGTACTTGAAAAGTGTTAGTTAGAAAGGAAAAGGAGCACTTGTTAGTGCAACTATCAGAGGTGAAAAGGTACACTTTTCATCCCTATACACGGGCACTTATCACATATGAATGGGGCACTTATAAGAATTCAACAGTTGCATTTATTACAAAAGGGGGTACCTATCAAAGTAAAAGGGCACCCATCATATTTGAATACGGGCACTTTTATACATAGACATTGGCACTGTTGAGTTACTTGAAAACGTGGGAGGGACCTCCTCTCGCAAACTAAAGCAAAACAAACCTCTGTTCAGTGCAAAATGATTGATACAAATTACGTTATAATCATGTTTCAATGGTTATTAGTGTTATTGTTATCATCTTGTGTAAAATAAACTCACTTTAGACGAACCAGTGTCTTCACAAGTTGACAAGACTTGATGAGTTCAACCAAGTCTTCCTCGTTTGTGCACTCTACTCCGGATAGACAAAGCCACTGCAGAATCTTGGTTTGTTCTTTGATCAGATGACCAAGTCCCCTCATTGTCTCTGTCGATACCCTCTTCATCTCCGATCGTAGTGAGTACATTGCTGCAAGTCTGATGTGTGAGAGCTGCTGTCCTCCGGTCCGACGAAGACCAGCCGTGATCTGAGGTATGTCTCTCTCTGCATCATCGATAGTGATATCGATATCACTCAAGCCAAGGAGCGATGTGAGCAGACCTTCATAGCTTTGTGATGTCACTCCCTCGGCTGATAGCTTTGTGACGGATGGAAGCTCAGGAAGAGATGGGGGGAAACTGACAGATGAGTCTGAGATGCAAAGCTCGTTCAGTGAGGTGAAGAATCTGAGACAGGACCACAACTTCACGGTCATCTCAGCAGATAGTTGACACTGCTGTACTGAAAGCGTAACATTCTGCAATGGAAAGCACACATTAATATTAAGACTAAATGTGGGGAGATATAATTCCACATCAGTGAAGTTGAAAATGCAACTTATTAAAATGCCACACCTCAATTCATAATTCGATAATTGATTGGCTTATTTCATTAAAACAATCATTGTTTATGCTTTGTTGGCTATTTCCTTAGTTTAAGAAAGAATATATCCCTTTCTCGAATATTTCTAAGCGAAATACATGCACCTGTATCACAACAGTCTACTCACCTGGACGGCATCTCTGCTGTTTCGAGAACTACCACCACTCCTACGTAAAATATATGGAGAAAAGCATGGATTAAATTTACACAGAATATATTAAGTGAACGTTACGCCCTCTCTGCACAGAGGTAATAAAGATAATTATAACAATAGTAATACTACTCATGTTATAAACATGATAATGTAATGATGGCAATGATAATAAGAACATCAATAGTATAATACATTGTTATATATAGTTTGCGTTCATGTCATATTAAAAGGCGACACGAACACCAATATCTGTAAATAAATAACGATCTAGATCTAGATTTACGTACTCCGAATTCAAAGAAGTCAGTTGCTTTGTCTTGACGAACAGGTCAACCAAGACTTCGTCGTCTCCGCCCTTCATTCCAAACACATGCATCCGTTGATGGTTTTTGGTTTGGTCTTCAAATAGAAGACTAGGCCCTCCATTTGTCTCTTCGGATTCAACCTTCCTGTCTGACGCAGTCTGACCTGTAGGTCTGGAAGCGGTGGTGATCTGAAAAGTGTTGCTCGTCTCTGCAACATCGATAGAGACATCGATATCTCTCACTCCAGGTATCGACGAGAGCACTCTTTCGTAGCTTTGAGACGTCATTATATCAGCTGATAGCTTTCGGACTGATAGAAGCACCGGAGGAGATGGAGGGAAACTGAGAGACGAGTCTGAGATGATGATAGTATCCAGCACCGAAAAAGCTTCGAGACAGGACCAAAGTCCACTCGTCACGTCGGTAGTTAGAGTAGACCTCTCGAACTTTACTGTCCTAACCTGGTGTTCAGAGAGAGAGAGAGAGAAAGAGAGAGAGAGAGAGGGGGAGGGGGTGGTAGAGAGAGAGAAGAAAAAATATTCAATAACTGTCAGAAAATCGATAAGTTGATGAAGATATCTATTTCATCTCTAGTCTAGAATCTGGCCAGTTCTTGTGTTTCATCTTTATAATATTCTCTATACTTACTTCGAGCCGCCGAAGATGGGGTTATCAACAAACTAGTACATCTGCCTTTTCGCCGGGTAGGGGGTAACAATCCAAAGATCACGTCATTATTTGCTTGCAGCAGGTAGGGAGAAGTCGCGGTGAGGGCGATTATTACAAAATAAATCGGCCAGATTCTGAACTATATAATTTCTTGTTTGGTTGGCACTGGTAGTCATTAAAGCCCTACTGTCCTACTTGTAGCTACTTGCTCCCTCTATAAACTTCCCCAATCGGTGCCTGTTGGTCCCCCATGATCCTCTATTTCTCATGTTATTTGAGAGCTGAGTTGATGAGATAGCCACCTGTCAGTGACCTCGCTGTGTGGTATAATCCCTCCTAGTCACACTAGTGTTGATAAGCTTTAAAGCAAACGAAACTGCGAACTGATATCTGAGAATAATATTCGCTAACGCAATGGAAACTCCCTTCCATATTGCTTTACATTCGTAAGTTATAGATGTATGTTCTTCCAAGTTAAATCTACAGATCCCTTGTTTTACATAGTGTACTTGCTTTTACATAGTATACTTGCTTTTATTGACGGAGTCCTGTCATTTTCCCTATATGCATAGACCCTACAATTACATATTGTTATTTGTTGCATTATTTTTCTCGTTTCTGGAATGCAGTACCTTGATTAAGGCCGTAATTGAGCAAACATATACATTTTAGAATGAATCATACGTCTTGACCATGTTATCATGCACTGTTATTATAGAGGTGCTGTGGTCTAGTGGAAACGTCAACGGACATTGGATCGCATGGTTTCCGGTTCGAGTCCCGTCGTGGCACTAATATCCTTTGGCAAGACTTTAATCTACATTTGCCATACTCCACCAAGGTGAGGTTAATGGGTACCCGGTAGGAAGAAATTCCTTAAATGCTTGTGCACCTTTTCATGGTAGCTCGGTTAAAGCCAGGGTAATGATATGATTGCAGATTCCTCAGGGAGAATAGTATGAATACTGTTACAACTATTGATAATATAAGTCAATCTTACTCATTTGACTTACAGTTATAGCGGAGGGATGGAAACTTAATCAATCTTTATGAAATTATTATTGTAAACATATTTTGTGAATCGAAAATATGCATACCTTTTGTTTTAGTTCCTTTGGAAGATTTAGCATCCCAACAACGGTGTAGACAGTCGGTGACTTTAGAAAAATACTCTGTCCAGGTACACATCTTTGAACCAACGAAGACACCTTTCCTTTAGTACCCTTGGTCTCTGATGAGCAGTCAAGAAGAATGCGATATCGCTCGCTCTCATCCAAAGAGCTGTTGGAAAGGAGCGCCTCCATTATTCGTATGCAAAGGCTGTTATCTGTGCCAGCAGCGAATCGGATAAGATTCTCATAGTCACCGATATTTGCCTTGATGTTGTGCAGCAGTCTGTCCAACTTAGAAATCTTGAGTCGTAACATATATTTCTTCGTTTTAGCAGCGAGGTATTTCCCAGCCGAGTGTTCCTGTGCAAGTTTGTGATAAAACTCAATGGTAGTTAAAGTGGTCTCGTGAGATCGTGGGAGACATGTCATTGCAATCGTTGTCTCAGATAATATCCCAAGCTCACATGCCTTATCAAGGATAGCAGGAACGCTTTGGAAATCAAGGGGCGTAAAAACTAGTTTTTTAGAGTCATCGATTAGACCAGCTAAAGCAACCTTACCCAGTTTACGGATGATTTTGATTAGTTCTTCTTTTGTTATTTCGTCTTTTGATTTAGATCGGGCGTTGGCATGGTGCATCAGAAAATGATTCACGCTGTCTAGTAATTCTGTTTGAGTTGCAGTTTCAGTGTTGAAAAGCCCCTCGCTCCATAAGTGACAGACCATGAGACAAAATAAAGGTGTTTTGACAAGTTCATTAATCAGTGGTTGGTCATCAAGGTAATCCTTCAGACCATTCCCATGTCCACCACGAGGATTTGAAGTCGAAAGAAAGAACTTGTCGATGTACTCTCGTGAGCTCTTTTGCGAGAATCCTTCGATCCACATCTTTGTATATACCCTTGGAAGTTCCGCTTGATTGAAGAAGTTCTCAAGGTGAGGGCGTGTTGTTACAAGGACCCTACACTCTGGAAATTCTTCCCAGCGGATGACACTGACAATGTTGCTCTCTAAGCTTCGGTTTGAAGAAGAAATACCGGCATACTCATCTAGCCCGTCTAGTATGATGTGACAGATTCCCTGATTATTTCTGATGAAACTCTCAATACCATCTGGTGTGAGATCATCAACATCACTCAAAAGCTGGGATTTGATGGCTTCTCCGATCGATGTAAGCTGACTTGTGTTTCGGAATTTCACAACAAACAGAAGTGGCAGGTATTCTAATCCTGACCCCTTTTCTTTATTAAACCAGTCATAAGCCATCTTAGCAACAGCTGTGGTCTTCCCTCTTCCAGCGGGCGCGGAAATAAGGATTCGATCTGGCAGCACGTCGTTTACGTTCGTTGAAAATATTTTAGCAACAGAGCCCTGGAGTACTCTCTTCTCATTTGTGTCTTTTCCATTAGCGTCCTTTGTCACCATTGTGACAACCGTGTGCATATCTTTGAACTCGGCATAATCACTTCGATCCCACGGCTTCATTTGAATTTTGCACAACTGATTTCGGTACTTTTTCTCCAGTTTTTTGCGACATTGCTCAACAGTCAAGAATTTCGAGATCTTCTGACTGTAGATATCTGGAATGATACAAGCATACAAGATAAAAAGTTGCATTGCACTCCCAAAATCTCAGCCCTTTTAGTTTGTTAGAAACAAACTATATATATACATTATATATATATAAACATAAACAAGATAATTATATTGTTGACATGTCTGAAAGCTTCATCATTGTCTTAATATTTTGTTCAATTCATTTCAAACTTTCGTATTATGTGTCTTCCATGTTCAAAGATTGGATTGCCCTTTAACGTTTGATATGTTTGATTTACACTAGCAAAATCGGAAACAGTTTCTCTCTAAATCGATATGGAAAGTTAAGAAGGTTTAAAATGCTTGAAATTATTTAAACATATCATTTTTGTAAAGTTTTGAAGTTCCCTACTTCGATAAAAGTCGATAAAAGCTAGTTGACGGGTATGTTTTTTCTATTATTAAAAAAAAAAAAAAAAAGTTGTGTGCTCTCCTCGCCAGCTTTTCATATTTGTTAGGATTCAGTTTGTTAGTCAGCTACGTGATATTGATAGAAAGATAAACCGACGATCCGAATCTATTAAACAAATACGTAAAATATGAATGGATAGCAGACTTTTTTAAGAGTCAAACCTTGTACTGATTAAACGGCAGCAATTTTATTTACTCGTGCTCCCTTTTAATGGTGATAATACTTATAATAACATTTTCCCCCAGGGAAGCCTCATCAGCAATCCTATTATCTCTTTGCTTTTTCTCTTCTTATAGGAATGTTTTATTTATTTATGGGGTAATTTTTTTTTCTTTCTTAATAACTATTTTTGATTGTTATCGATATTATTCTTTGTAGTGTTGTCTCCCATTTAACTTGTTTATGTTTAAAACATGTTTACTTTCGTGAATGGAGAAAACAGAGACAGTCTTCCACAGATTTCTTGCAGAAATCGACAGTCATTTGAACCTTCGCAACTTAGAACACTACTGTATAATATGGCAAATCGGCAATTTTGTCATTCGAATTGGACATTGAAATATCAATATTCCTTATGCTTAAGATATCGTCTGTATTGCCTATTGTTTCTATGCCCACCCCCCCCCCCCCCCCGGGAGAAGGATCCCGTTTTAATGGAATCATACCTGACTTACTTGGCATCGGAGTCGCCTCTGGTCCATGTGGGTCCTGCTGCTTTGGGAGATATTCACCTACAGGCAATGTATACATAATCATTTATGATGTTATTTATGAATCCATGGCTCGAGAGATTTGAACATCAAAACATATTTTATATTTAGATACGAATAATATTTAAATTTCAGAAATCAAACAATACACCTAAATACAGCTAGACTGCTAACTGATAAAATCTACTTTGAATTTCATAACAAATCATACAATATAGATATTGTTCATTCAGTTACATTTAAGCTACTGTTTACCTGTAGACAATGTCTTTCCCAATCCACCAAGATTCACGGCATGAAGCTTTCTCACCAGGCTCGATCGTGATTTGCTTGGCTCTGCTTGTTCAGTATTCCAGTTGATCAGTATTTCCGTCATAGCCTCATTGTAGTTTCCTCGATGATTGGCGAGAATTTTTTGATTCAGATTATAGGAGTACCCCATTGCGACGCACAGTTCTGAGTAACTAGTATGAGGTATGTCTCTGGAAAGATGTATAAGCTCGGCGTCTTGTAAACACGGTGAAGACTCCATTGTTCTGTAAAGGGCATAGCATAAATGCATAACACGGGTCAACCTGGTGATTAAATCAAACCAAGGAGTTGCTAGCCGATCAAACAAGTGTGAAACAGGTACTTATCAAATAGTCATAATCATTTCAAGAAAGTGAAATATTTCACAGGAATGAGATAAACTACTTAAATGGTTTACATGAATTTGTTATCCGAACGTTATTCGAGATACTTAGGAAAAGATTTTCAGTTGACTTGACTATTGATTATTGTGGAAGAAATAGACATAAAAACGCAAATTTTGTTTTCATGGTGTAAAGAGTCTTAACTGTTCCAGGTAGAATAACTGTAGTTAAAGTGACTCGGTAATATTGTCTCAGATTCTGAAACAAAGTCCTTGATTTAGCTCATGCTGCAATGATAATTACAAACCTTTAGGTCAGTCAGGAACCCTATGACCTTTACAAGCCGATCGCGTGTCTGATTATCAAGAAATTTATGATTGGAAATCAAAATTTAAAACTACAGTCTATTGGGGAAAATGAGTAAGGTAAAACCGGTCACGCTAAGAATTTTACCCCTATGACGTCATATTTCGGTACTCTATATGGGTCTTATTTACCTAAACGCTTTGGCAAACGTGATGCCTATTTTGAAAAGAAGTTCTGTTTGCTTGGTCCCTTTTGGTTGAATTTTCATATTGATGACACTGCATGTCAACCTCTCTATAATAACCCCAGCATCAAAGCGAATGATATACAAGTAGTATATTTTAGGTCTTGGACAGGGGGACGGGATGTTTTTTAGAGGGAGGGTGCAAAAACGAAAAGGACACTTCTGGGGGGGGGGAGCCGGGGGCACTTATAAAGGATAAACTGAAAGGGATATTAAAATACAATATTTAGACATTGGTATACAGGTATATACCCCTACTTGTAATCAATACATGATCAAGGCTGATCTTCATCAATTTCTCTATACGTGGTCCAAGATACTGCTCAAGCCCAATACTTTGCAGTTGTATGTGATTAACCGAATATGCGAGCCAGGAATGGTAATATATATATATTTGTTAAACCTTTCTCGGGGGATGGAAATCATCAGTATTTACTGTACCTCATTTGCAATAGTTGGGTTCTTGTTTAAGGCTGCAAATGCCTTCAAAGTGCATGGTTATTGCTCTTATTCCGATTCGTGACATTTCTAGTGCCCTTTTAGGACCTAACATTTCTTTGAAGGTTATTTTAGACCCCAAAATGTGTGAACCTTTCTCGGGGGATGAAAATCATCAGTATTTACTGTACCTAATTTGCAATAGTTGGCTTCTTGTTTAAGTCTTCAAATGCCTTCAAAGTGCATGGTTATTGCTCTTATTCCTATTCATGCCATTTCTAGTACCCTTTTAGGACCTAACATTTCTTTTAAGGTTATTTTAGACCCCAAAATGTGTGAACCTTTCTCGGGGGATGGAAATCATCAGTATTTACTGTACCTCATATGCAATAGTTGGCTTCTTGTTTAAGGCTGCAAATGCCTTCAAAGTGCATGGTTTTTGCTCTTATTCCTATTCATGACAGTTCTAGTGCCCTTTTAGGACCTAACATTTCTTTGAAGGGTATTTTAGACCCCAAAATGTGTGAAATAGTTAGATTAAATACAAGTACAAATTCAGCTCCAATTACAAAAAAAAAAACGGTGATCGTTAATTTTTTTGATAATTAATTATCTCAATACACGGGCTGGCTGTGCGTATTATAACCAAAACGAAAAAGACAACTAATAGTCAACATTTGCATTGACTGGAATAAGACGTATAAGGCGCTATTTGTTTTTTTCAACGGCTGGTTCAAGTTATCGAATATCTGTGGGGCACCACAAATATTAGAAATCATTAAATTTATGGATATTTCAGCCATCTTTTTGAACCGATTTTGATCAAACAAAGATAATTTTGTCATTCAAATTTTATATTCTTTTAAATTTGACACTCAGTTTTTAATTATCTCACAACAACAATATTTTCTGTAGCGCCCTCTGCAACAAAACTCAACTATCCCTTTAGTACCAAGCAATCATCTTAGTGATGGCTTTACAGAACATTATAACGTTCTTCTAGGTCATCCACAGGATGCCATTTTATGTACATGCGCATTGTAAGTCTAAATTTGAATTTTCTAGATGGGGAAGGTATAGGCTGGAAGGGGGGGGGAGGGGGGGGGGGGCGGGGATCATATTTTTTATATTTATAATCTGAAATCTCATATGTTAATCTATAGTGTCATCCAAACGACACTCAATAGAAATACATGTTGTACTCCCTCCATATCAATATACACTGTTGGTCATAATGGTGGAATAATTATTTTTACCCCAATTTATGGAATGATTTTGACAATGATTTATTCCTAATAGATCTAAATAATAGTATACATTCTCAGATTTTATTCAATAATAGTTTGCGAGCGTTTGTTTTGCGTGACTGCTTAAACATGTGTGTTCTACTATGCTTATCAACTAGGGGACCTACTATTCATAATATTCATTATTACTTCATATTGGTTTAAGCTATGTTATCCTATTATATCTAGATGTTTTCATTAACGTCAAAGTCGGGGTGGCAAGCCTGAGAGCTACCGTAATTCGTTTATTTTTTCTATTTCCCAGGCAAAAAGGGCATGTAAGGTCAACAACAATTATTCATTTTTTTCATTGTGTAATATCTTGCTGATTTTCTTTCGTTTATTCAAATGCCGAATGAAATAATGATAATGACAACAAGAATAGGGGCATTAATCGAAGGTGAAATGGGGCACCAAGAAGAAGGGGGAACAGAGGCATTTATTACAAATTAGAAAAAGGAGCACTCGTCACAGGTGAAAAGGGGCACTAATGGGAAGGGGAAAGAATAGCATTGAAGAGAGGCATAACTTAAGCTTTTCGACTTGCACTCATCAGAGTATTACGCAAAAAGGGGAAAGAGGCATTTATTGCAAAGAGGAAATGGGCATTTAGTATGGAGGATAAGGGGCACTATAAAGTAACAGTAACAGTGGAACCTAGCATATTAAAAAGAGCTCTTCCAAGAAGGGGTAAGAATACTAATCAAAAGTAAAAGGGGGCAATGTGGGGTGCTAGAAAAGTATGAACATCGAAAATTCTCGGTTTCGTCTTTTTCTGGGACGCACTGTACAGTCAGTTAAATGGAACTTTAACATTTCAGGGAGGCGGAACGTTTTTTTTTCCCTCAAATAGGGCATTTCTATACCTCCGACGGTTTTCAAATATACTTTGAAGCACATAATAAAAGTCAAAGAGCGAGGGAAAAAAATACTCAGTGACGATGTGTGATGTATTCAATAGAGAATTAGAGATCGGAATGCTGTGCTCTCGGGCAGAGCAGACTTTAATAGAAAGGGAGGAATGTGGATAATACACTGTCAGGCTAATTTCTATACATTTTTGTCCAAAATTGTACTTTGGACTATATTTGTATCAAATAAACATGTACATTCCTCTCGCACGTATTATCCCCTTTCTCTCTCTCTCTCTTACTCTCTCTCTCTCTCTCTCTCTCTTAATCTCTCTCTATCTCTCTCTTTCTCTATCACTCTCTCTCTTTCTATCTCTCCGTTTCACTGATTCCCTCTTTCCCCTTTTCCTCTTCCTTTTTTGTTTTAGTTAAGTACATAATGTTTTATAGAATGGTTTTTGTTTTTGTTGTGTGTATAATTCTGTATTCATGTTTTCGCTGCTCAATTTCTCAAAGCCTGAGGTTTTAGGGGCACCCTAACTATTTATTTTGTATTATTTTGTGTATTTTTTGCCTTGTAGATTGTATATTGGATTTGTTTTGATGGTTGAATAAAGTAAATTTGAATTTGTGGTATTAGGGTATTGTTGAAATGTGTTGTATAAACACAATAACACTATCGGGTCTCTAAGTTATGTGTCCCTAGCAAATGTTCAAGTTCATAAATGCACTGTGCAAAATGTTGAATGATGTATACATTACTTCTAATCTTTGTTTGGGGCAAAGGTTGAAATAAGGAAAGTCAGATATTATGATAGTTTTCTAGATAGCACTTAGCTATTCTACATCACTAAACATGTCTGCGGGATTCCTCTTGTCATGAAATGTACCCCCTCTCGAACCTTTCCGTGACATTCTCTACCAATTCTACGACCTTTTGACCCCTGTTGTACACCTAACCGCCGGTGATGAAATTGTTGTCATCTAGTGATTTAAAGTAGTCAGCATTTTACATCAAATTTAAATTTAGCAAGATATTTCAAATCCAAACTAACCTTAATGAATATAATTTTTGTATAAATGACATCTAATGTAGCTTTTTAGTTGACACAGGGAGCATTTAGTTATTAACTAGGCCGTATGACTGGGATAGAGGTTGCAAAATTACCTAGTAGAGCTTAGCTGACATCTAAAGCATTTTAGTTGCCAAATCAACTTATTATTTAGTTGCCATTAAGGCCTAGTAAGGTTTTATAAAAATGGACCCCTGGATCTAGACAATGCACTATACTGAGAATGTATCTCATTTTAGAGCCAAACAGTGCCCTATTTACCACTTCCATGTACATTTATCACTAATAATGAAAATAGTTTTGTTTACTATAAGTTTTATGACAACACATTTCACCACCACCACCCCCCTCCCAAAAGCTGATTATTGTTCATCCTGATGGCTTGCATGTGTCCCTTATCTAAAGAAAATGAGGGCAATATTTCTAAAAGAAATGTCCCCTCAGATTACTCCTTAAGCTAGCTCGCGCTTAAAATAGATATGATATCATGACATCAAGCGGAATGCATGAAGGATGTTGACACTGCTGTAACATTGATGAGATTGAGCTGAAAACCACATCGAGTTCGATGCAATACGAAATCACAAATTCATGGAGAAATGTTGCAGAGACAATGAGAAAAACGACAGGAGGTGGATAAAAAAAAATGTTTAAAAAGCACATCCATATCCATTTTAAAGTAGAAACGATTTCGAAGATGATCCTTCATAACGAATTCACTAATATGTAGTGGTTCCATACATCAGAATATTATTTGTCCTGCTTTTTGTTCACACTTTGTTTTGTTTTCTGTTCTCGAAGAACCTTGGTACCTCCCCCTTTTAAAGATAATTATATTCCACCAGTGTTTCCATATTTACTGGTTATCTTTATGGTAAATGAAGAGACCTACAGACAGTGTTTTTGCTATGCCGTTACATAATGTTTAAATATTAAAACCTAGATAATTAGCAACACATGTACACACGCAATTAAACTGAAATGTCAAATTACACATACTTTGACGCTTTTATTTATACACGTTATTAAAATACAAAAATGTGGTAGTCACAAATTCCGTACTTAATAGACCTGTTGAATGCATGAATGCAGGTGCGTACGCAGGGGGGGGGGGGGTGAACCCCCTCCCGCGGTAAC
>JARBES010000125.1:16555010-16565172 GCA_030265145.1 Strongylocentrotus pallidus
TGGTTGTTTTTTTATTTTAAAAAAAAATTTTTTTTTTAACTTTTTTTAAAAAAAAACGTCCATAGGCTAACATGTTATGCTGCTGACTCTGACCATGCTCTGACGATAGGGGGCGTTGTATAAAGAGACTAAACGGAGCCATATGTTAACCATTGTATTGTTTCTTGTATATTTTTTGTTCATGTAAACTTTGCATGCACGCGTTTATGTGAAACTCTCCTGTAATTTTGGCAATAAGGATTGTGTGACCATACTTTTAAAGAATGCTAATGCTTTACCATTTTTGTGTATTTGTACTTAAAGGGCGTTGCTGGGATTAACCCGGTGAAAATCTCAAAACTTTTGAACGGGCCTGAAAAGTGTTTTAATACTCAAAGTTGAAAACTTACCTAAAGGTATTCATTATTCACAAATTTACAGTCAATTTTCTTTTCAAATTTGAATTTTGCAAACTGCAAGTATTTTATTTCCTCCAAGTGTTGTGCACCAGAATTAATGCTTCAATTTTCACTCATAGAGAACAACAAACAAAGCCTGCTGATCTGAAATTTTGCACAAACTTTAATAAACTCGTCTTGTTACGATACATTTTAAGATGAGTTTTCGAGGGCCTGCACATTCATGATAGGGGCTATGACAAACAACATGAAGCAATGGAGAGTGAAAACGAGTTAATGATTCTCTTTATACTGTGTAGATGTGTGACTGTTTGTCAGCTACCATTTATCACACGTTATTGTTTGTAAGTCTGTTGTTATAACGTAAAATGACATTGTGCGTATGCTGTTACATTATAAAGTGTCCTTTCCAGCCCAAGCTTCACGTCACACTTTAACCAATAAAGTAATTAAATAAAACTAATGACACAGTTTCCATTTGTTTCCTATGACTTTACACAATATTGTTCTAGCTCCGTTAGCCGTAGCGCTGCTTGTACTTAAGGATTAAAATCCTACCCGGTCTCAATTTACTCCCCCTTTGATCGTGTGGTGACAAATGAACATGAATGTCTGGAGGGAATCGAATCCCGTACCTTGTAATCTACAGTCGAGAAACAAAACCATGGGACCACAATACGTGATAGTCCCAGGAGCTGTGACACAATGTAAAGGATGAAAAATAGACGTTGATGCATAATTTTTAAGAATCAAGATTGATATCAAACTTTAATAACTGAAGAAGAAGAAAAAGAAAAACAGAAGTTTCGTAGCTGCAAGTTTCGATACTTTCACCAATGTCTCCAATTCATCCAAGCGTGAACACATACCACCCAAAATGGTACTAAATGATTCGGGATAAAACACTCTTTCATAAGATGTATAATAATTTACTGTTCATAGATGATTTGTTAAATAATTAGCAATTTTCTAGGTGTTAACTTTTTTTGGACTCACACTGTAGTACTGATGAGGAACAGTGACCTCAATGGTATTACGCAATCGTCTACGCACAGCCAGTATATGGGGATTCCCATAAACGCCGCATGAAATAGCTTGTTAGACTAAAGGAGCAAATATTCAACCTTGAATGAAAAGATCCTTCAACATTAATAATTATCAAGAAGCGAATGGCGTGAGAAGAATAGAGAGCGCGAAGCAGGCGATTGACTGAACGAGTTACAGTGGCGTAGTAATAAGTATTAGAGGCACGTTTCTACAAATAACAATAGCCCCAAAGTAAGATAGGAAAGGTAGATAGTTTACATCCATTTACATGCAGTGCCATGTGCATCAGGTAGGGTAAGGGATAGGGTCAGGGTTGTGACTATTTTTTAGAAACATGCCTGTGAAGCTGATGAACTAGCTAGTGGCTACCCTGAAAGGGAGCGGATAGACCATAGCTTATTGACCCCTATGTACCCTTGGGTCAATTCATAGATCTCCTAATCATCACCATCATCACCATCACCAGTATTCTTTTTCATCCACACCCTCCCCGATTATTGACAAGCACAATAAAACAATCTGTTTAAACATAATACTACATGTGTTAATTAAGAATATCGTGTTATGGTTGCAAACGTTATCCTTGATCTATTCAATAATGTACACACCTCAGGTTGTGTACAATATTTTAACTTACTAAGTCATGCTTATGAAAAAGAAAACCTATGGAAATCATTACATTTATCTTTTACAAATAATGACAAGCACAGGAAAACAATCTGTGTCATATTCAAATGCATGCAATTGGATGCTCTGTCTAATGAGACTAGAATTGTTACTCCACGGAAAAAGCTTCAGGCAAACATTTAAAACAGATATTTTTTGAAGGAATTTCATTCACTCGCATTTACTCATTCATGTATTGAAGGTAAAATGCATGTACATCAGAAATATATTGCACAATATTGCACAACTTAAACAAATACAAAACTTGGTATTAAAGGCTATACGCAATTTAGTTGTTAGCTGAATATAAATGTACATTATTATTATTATCATTATTATTATTATTATTATTATTATTTTATTATCATTATTATTATTATTATTATTATTATTATTATTATTATTATAACAATCCGTTCTTGTATAGTGCAAATAAGATGACGGTGTGACTGTAACTTTATCTAAAAGCACAGCTTCTAATTTGACGCTTTACCCCAATTCCCAAAGCCTTGAGTAGAGCCTAGATCTATCTGTTTCTGCCATGGATGCGGAGCTGATTAAGTGCATACAGTTCAGAGATTATTGTAGTCTCACCGTGCATACCCTGCTACGCACGACTGACTAGGGTATGTGCCTGCAAACTAACCATAACGTCTCTATGCGCTGGGAATGATACCAACCACCTTTAGCTCGGCCAATCAAATTGTCAGCCAATCAAATGCCAATTTTTCAGTAGCTTATAACAATGATTGCTTCTGGTTCCTAAATTAATAACAATTTTTATGAAACAGGACTCCGGTACCCATATATCGCCTGGGTTGAGTGTGACACACACAAGAAAATGTAGATTAATATATTCATAACGGACCTTACATTTGCGCTGCGTATATTGCTATGCATAATCAACTGACCTATCTACTAGACAACAATACCCAAATCGTCTTAGTTCCAGTTCTGTTCTAATTTATATTATATTATGTTACTCGCACAACTTAAAAATAGGAGAAACTTGTCTGCGTTCAACATTTTGTGATACAAAAATCTTAAGTACACAAATCAAGATAAGTACATTTTGAATGCGCTATGGATTTTTTCTTTCAAGCACTCTAAAATTAGTATATTTGGCAAAAATCTCAAGGACCTTCGTTTCAAATATTGAAATAATGTCGCTGAGATTATGGAAATTTCTGCGAGACGTCTGATCAGCAACAGCGTCGATCCTTTGGGGGAGGTGTCAAGATGAGTATGTGGAGATTATTGTCTTTCAGCAGCTTCAAAGTTCAAGATATCTCTTGTTTGAGATCGAGGGACCTTCTCATAGTCCATTTTCTTCTACCAAGATAATACACGTTGATTTCCCGGGGTACCGTTCCATTTTTGTTTGCCTTCATTTTAAAAGAGGAAAAAAGGCGCCCGAAGCAGTTGTGGTTGTTCGACACAAATGCGGTGGCACGAGGCACAGGTACAAAAAGCATGTGAAAAAACCCAAGTCCCCACATCCCTCCCCCAACAAGCACACACACTCCCCAGCCCCATCCCACCGATTTGTGTTCTTCTAGAACCCCTCTTGGACACGGCATGCTACTAGAAAATGCAATTACCTTACTCTAAGCGTATAAACCTAACCAACCCTTAACAATAACGTTTGAAAAACCAAATAGCTTCTTGTTTTAAATCTTCGTCGAAGCAAAGGTCGGGTCACCCTCGTAATGATCTCATCATAGTAAACTTTGAACTCCTGTTTAATAATGGCCAGAATATGGATTTCACTTTACAAATGTAAAATACGGACTCTGTACTTTTGACATAATTTTGTTTTATTATCGGGAAACATGGTAATGATCTCCCCACAGTTTTTTGCGGTATGAGAACCTATTGTTAGTAGGACTATATCACTAAGAGTATTATTATAATTTGTATTATTATTTCTAACAACAACAAAAACAATACTAATTTTAATATTAGTAATATTGATAGTAATACATTAATATTGTCATCATTACCACTATCATCACCATCACCATCAACATAAACATCATCACCACCATCATAATCATCAGCATCATCACCATCATTATCATCGCAATCACCATCACCGTCATCATCATCGTTGTTTTGATTACGGGCTACCTGTGTTCTGCTTGCAAAGAGAGTATACATGCATGTTCACATGAAGCTCAACAGTAGTTATTATTGGCATTACTTATTCACCCGACTCATCAAACTCACCTCTAAACCATCGTTACCCCCGTCGCCTCTCTTAAAAAGCAAACATACACACACACATAACATTTACATTATCATTACTTATTAACTTTATTGTAATCATTTTTTTTTTAATTATCACTAGCATAATGAATTCAGACAGAATTAAGCGATATATTAAATGAATGTGGATAAACAGTCTTTACTGTTAACTGATAACACTTTTAAAGAAAAGGTTGAGTTCTGGGGAGTGGTGAAATATAATTTGTGAGCGATTTTTGGTGTTATTATGCAAGTGTGGAAGAACATCAGAGAAAAAAAAATGTTCCCTGAAAAGCATGGCTCTCAAATGCCTTCATATTCTAAATATGACATGTGACAGCTTTAAAAATGTGGGCCTCATTTTTATGCCACGTATTTGTGTAATCCAACATACAGCATCCTGTGAACAGTGCTTGTTACTTTTACCAAGACTGGGCCAAATTTCTTAACATTTTGATGATTCCAAAACCTTGCAGTACACTCCAATACTTATATGTTACATGATAAATCTTTTTTGATCGATTCCACATGGTATCTTTCACAATGCAATCGCATGGCCAGAAGTCAATTTTGTCTTTAAAGATAGCTATATGATTCACAGAGGGAGTGTTTTCGGCTTCATTCTCTCTCTCTCTCTCTCTCTCTCTCTCTATCTAAACGAGACGTGTGTAAAGGTAGCTGCAAAGTTCATACGGGTAAGGCGGCGATGATTCTCATTGGTTTGTTGCTTGAACTTGAGCAGTCCTCATTTGCATACTTTACGTTGTCAACACATAGCAGTAGGGTGTACAATATATACATCACAGAGAGCACGGTAATCCAAAATGCATATTCTTGCACACGTCATATAGGAAATTGAAAAATCCTTTTATCCAATCAGATGAGGATAAATCGTATGATTTCAACTCAAAAGAACTATGCAATATAATCTTTCTCCAAATATGACCGAGATCGCCAGGTTGCAAGAACGTCTGCATTGTACACCTCACTAAATTCAAAGAAAAATTAAGGCCGAGGTTGGGTAGTGTTTATGATTTAGGCAGTCGATCAATACACTGCTCATCTCGTGAAGTCTGTGATATATCTCCACACCGAACTATTTCACCTTGTATACATGATGCGGAAATTTGAACAATTGTAAATTGCATTGGATTCTCCAATTATAACATGAACTGTGCTATTAAACATCTCTGGCAAATCTTGTGAATTGCAACTGGAAAACTTAACGAATCTCCACTCCAAACATTAACGACGACCGTCAACAACAAGTCTCGAATAAATTCACTCGAGGGATGTTTAGGAGAACTGCAAGATCCAAGATACCAGAAACCTAGATAGATATCAAGATACCAAAACAGGTTCGCATTGCTCCTCATCATCGGATAACAACCATTAAAAGGTAAGCATGTTATATTCATACTAATATAGAAAGAGAGAGAGAAAGAGAGAGTAAGAGAAAAGAAGAGAGAGAGAAAAAAAATATAGAAAGATATAATTATAATTATACACTAATGGTCATAAAGGTGGAATAAGTTTTGTTCACCCAAATTTATGGAATGATTTTTACAATGAATTATTCCTGATAGATCTAGATAGTATACATTCTCAGATTGTATGAATATTAATTTGCGAGTGTTTGTTTTGCGTGACTGCTAAAGCATGTGTGGGTTAGTATGCTTATCAACTAGGGGACGTACGTCTTTAAGTCATAACTGACAGTCATGAGGATAAATTCCTCACAAAAGGGCACTAATATAGCACATCGACACGATTTTGATCCTGGGGCCTCACACTGCATGTGACGATAACAATGCATTTCGCTACATTTCACTTCGGATATGGACCTGTATTCAGATGTTCTGCTCATTCCATGATTACACGATAATTACAAATAGGGTGTCACTGTAAAGGGAAATAAGCAGGCCTTTCAATGATTCAAAATTTAAGTATGATAATAAAGCAACATGTGAGATATCAACGCTCAAACTTGAATTACATAATTTGTTTAAGTTTATCTGAAAAAATAGCACAAGACAGAAGGCCTATAACCTCGATCAGACAAGTAATATGTTTGCACAAAGCTCTGAAAGTTAGAGAGAAATCCCTATAAACGCATAGGACTTTAACATTAGGGACTTTTAGATTTGCACGACGAGAACGTGGACTACGACACGTGACATCCTTTAAAGGCAATGCGACGTCCTTTTAATGCACTGTCGGGCACTGTCAGTGCCTTAAAAGGACGTCCCATTGCCTTAAAAGGATGTCACACGTGACAGTCCACGTTCTCATCGTGCAAATCTAAAAGTCCCTATTGCCTTGATTGGCAGTGTCACTGCGACCGAATGCCGGACAACTTTCCCATTTGTTCCATCACACAAAATGACCAAAATGTCAAGTTTTCAAAATATATGACACGGGAGGATCTGTTCTCTTTAGAGAACATTTAATAGTTATGCTGCCCACAGTATATATTTATTATTGCCCCAAGGGAGAATGAGCATATAAGGAAAAAAAAGAGTTATGATATTTTTGTAAACGACAATCGGGAAATTGTCCGCAAAATACATCCCGATCGAGTGAAAAAAAAAAAAGTTCGATTTGCTTAGATTAAGTGATTTCATACTTCAAACACTCACAATTATTTATTACTACTCCGAATTTTTTCAAACTTTCACCATTCTGTCTCTCTTGCTTTCCGCGTTCATACAATTTGTTGGTATACAAAGGTTCGATTGTCGTTTAAGCATACTACATTTCATAGGCACTGCATTTTAACAAACAACACGATTATGAATTTGTAGGACCCTTGGAACATAATATGGTAAGTTGTCTTTCTCGAAGAAAAAAAAATTGATGATAACATTTATTTGAAATAGTAGGAACTGTTCCTATGATTTGTAAAGCATACGTCAAGGATGTGTGAGACAAATTACCAATCGATTTATGAAAACTTTGAAGCCCAAGCTATTAAACATGACAACTAGTGTTTTCTTTTTGTTTTATTTGATTTATTACCATTATCATGCCGCTACTGGATTGCGCAAGCACACAACGCTCACACACATATCTTATTCTGGGCTTGCCTGATTGGCTACGAAACTATACAACGTGACCGCCCACAAAACTGCTAGAGCCAGATTTCTGAGTTCGCGGGGAATCTCATTTGCATGTTGTCCTGATGTCGACAAAGATGGTTTGAGCGCATGTGATTTGAAGATAGATTTTCCCTCAACGGATTATACGACATTATTATATTTGTGCAATAGGCCAAGAAAATGCACCCTGCATCTCTCCTAACTCTATTCCATAAACATGCTATTCAAAATCAGTAGGTTGAATAATGTTTGTTTTGCCCATCTTTTAATTTAGGCTCAATTGTCTGTTATTCAACTACTCACTATTTTATATTTAACATGTGAAAGCATGAAATTATTAAATTAAAAAAAATGTCATTTGAGAATGTTACCCATTGCTTTTGGTTGCTATGCCAGGCGTCTGTCTAACTTGTTGTCGGTTGCCCGGCAAAACGTCGCGTAGCGCTACACCACTTTTTGCCGGGAAGTAAAATTGCGCGTTCTGGCTTTTTTATTCCCAGCACAACGTCGTGTAGCAAATGAAAGATATATTTGCAAATTAATTTGAGAACATAATAAATCTGGTAATAAATCTTTCTCTTAGAATAGTTTTGGCTACATGGAACATAGAAACAATGTCGTTTTTAGCACATAAGTTATGTGTTGAAACTTCAAAAGCGTTTTTATCGGTCCCCCTTTTTTTTACAAGCGCCCACGCTAAGCGATATTTTACCGGACAACCGACGTTGTATGGTTTATGTATAGCTACGGTTAATTGAATAGGAAAATAAGGAAAATATGCTCGAATACAATTATAATAACAAACAAAGTGATCGAGTTGAAAAATTTCAGGTACGATCATTTATCCTGGTGTCCATAACAAAATTACAAATGATCAATTCCAAAATCAAGTTGAGTTTTTTTTTCAAGTTGATTACATTGTGAAAGAATAAGAGTTGGTACAAAATGAACAGAATGTTAAGGAATTGATCATATAAATGTCCTCAAAGTCATATGCACTGCAGACACAGATTAGTATAAGCACCATACACACTTGTGGGATGAAAGATTATCCGAACCATTACCAAATACGAGGTCATCTGAAGAGGGTTTGTTTATGGTTTCTATGACTTTTCTAGAAAATGATGACGGTCAGCACAATGGCCCGGAGATTATTCTGAATCGTCTACAATCCATTGATCATAGAATATATTTATATAAACTTACATTTCACCTACCTCTACTGATGCTTCTACGAGTCACTAAAATATCAGGAAGATAAACACTTCAAAACATCTGATACAAAAATAAACAACCTTTGACCGTAAATAATTAAGAGAGTAAGACCCCAAACAAGATAGTAATTTTGCAGTATATTATGTCCACAACCCTCACCAAGAAAAAAAGTACCATGGGTGGCAAGAGTTTTATAAAATGGGGGAGGGGAGGGGGAGTTGAGGGATTATCCGTCCGTACTAATAACGTCTAACCACCACACCTATACAATCATAATTTACGTTTGTTTACATTCATATCCAGGTGGTATATTACCCTGGTGCCATGTGACTTTACACCGTGTGCAATACTGGATATAAATGGATAAGGAAACGCGGCATTCAATCTGATTGGGTGTTTGAATAGGTCCATTTGCATAATGCCACGTTGGAGATGTTTTATAGAGTGTGACAAATTGACTGTCAGGTGTTATCATCTTGATCAGCGTAATGAATAATTATCATTGCCGCCTAAGTCAACATATTCAAATTATTTTACATTTTTCCTCTTTTGAAAGCGTTGTTTCTAGAAGTTTTTTTTTCCCCGAAACCAATACACATGGGAGAATATAATAAAATATGCTCTGCTAACAGTATTGACGTGTTTTGCATTGAATTGGAAACGCTAAAATAAGTTGAACTGGCCGGAAATCAAACGGTCAACCGCAGTTTTATTCCAAAAGGTGCTGAAATACATACGCAAACATGGAACGTAAACATTTCTGAATAAATAAAAATCATTGTTTGATCCGGTCAATAAACTATAAGCATTTCGTTAGGAAAAATATATAATAGACCTATAAGAAAATATGCTCGAATACAATTATAGTAAAAAAAAGTACGATAAAGTTCTGAACATTCAGGAACGATTATTTATCCGGGTGTCCATTAAGATTTTACAAATGATCAATTTTAAATACAAGTTGAGTTTCTTACAATGTGATTACATTGTGAAAAGTAAAAAGGTGGTACAAAATGAACAGAATGTTAAGGAATTGATCATATAATTTTCCTCAAAGTCAGATGCACTGCAGACACATATTAGTATATGCACCATACACACTTGTGGCATGAAAGATTATCCGAACCTTTACTATATACGAGGTCATCTGAAAAGGGTTTGTTTAAGGTTTCTATTACTTCTCTAGAAATGATGAAAGTCAGCACAATAACGCGAAGATTAATCTGAATCGTATACAATTCATTGATCATAGAATATTATTATACAAATTAACATTTCACCTACATCTACTGATGCTTCTTCGAGTCAATACAATATCAGGAAGAGAAACACTTCGAAACATCTGATACAAAATAAACAACCTTTGACTGTATTTAATTAAGAGATTAAGACCCCCCCAAAAGATAATATTTTTGCAGAATATTATGTCCACAACCCTCGTCAAGAAAAGGGATAACATGGGTGACAATAGTTTTATAATATGAGGGGGGG
>JARBES010000125.1:16570388-16585062 GCA_030265145.1 Strongylocentrotus pallidus
TAGTAGTAGTAGTAGTAGTAGTAGTAGTAGTAGTAGTAGAAGTAGTAGTAGTAGTAGTAGTAGTAGTAGTAGAAGTATTAGTAGCAAAAGTATTGGGATATCAATTCAGTTATAGCTTATAAGGGCTTACCTCCCTTAACCTTCTATTGTACGGTACGATCTTTTGCAATGAACTTGTTTGTTATAGTTTCGCAATGATATAAAAATAATAATTCATACCAGTATAATACACGTCGCTTCTCCAAACAAAGATTTTAAAAAAAACGTACCTCGTGATAAAGAAGGGTGGTAAATTGTATCTTGCTGAGTTTGCATTATTCTAATATTGTCACGAACTGCTTTCGGTCATTATGATATCATAATGATGCGGCCATAAAACTCCTAATGGGCCCGTAATACAAATACACGTACTTATTGACACACTGCTATCATGCACGCGATTTTATTTTTGAATTGAATTGTATATTTTTAAGCCCTTTCTTTAGTATATTTTGTTTCCAATTCATACATATATCGTCCGATCTAGATCAACAATCCTTATAATATTTTACGTCTCCTTGTTCGTCGTCGTTTCTTTTTTTAGTTGAGGTCCTTTTCTCACAAGCATTTGCTTACTATTGCTCCTTTTCCGTTTCTATACTGTTTCTATACTGTATTGTTGTATTATTGTATGTTTGTTTTAATTGTTATGGTCAAATAAAATATCGTGAATCTCTTTCCCTCTGTCTTTCTCTCTCTCTCTCTCTCTCTCTGTCTGTCTCTTTCTCTCTTTCTGTCTCTTTCTCTTGTTGCTATTTTTGGTTTTGCTGCTGTAATAAACTCCTCAGCAAAACAGAATTTAAAGTCATAGAAAGGGCTCAATCTTTTTATATGATGCTGTGAGGTGTAATACGCTATACATTTCTTGTCTCAGAACACAGAGTTTAGTGAAAACGCGTAAATACCTTTGTTGCCATCCTTTTAATACAGCCATACTACTTCCTGATTGTTTTATTAAATTTCAACCTATTTTTCATAAAGTTCATACGTAAAGCGTTTAATATGAAAGATCTTTACAAGTGTATCCTGTGACTAGCAGAACCTTTAAGAAAAATGTATATTCTGGAAATATTGCAGTTGTATAACCGCAACCGCCCCTCGCCTTATGTTTTAAAAAAATACTAGCCAAGCTGTGATTACTAATTCTAAAATATTAAAAAGTTTCATGAATGAATAATTGAAGGTTTGGCATGATTGACCGCAAATATTATTTGTTGAACTCCGCGAACATTCCTATATCGCGAAAGTCCCCGTAACAGCTATTTTGTTATAAACGAGTATAACGGAATGAGTATTGTTCATTCTTTGCTGAAAAAATACACAAATTAAGGTCATCGCTGGGGGTCTACAGCCTGCTCGTCTTCTCCAAAAAAAAAAATCGTTGGGCGATGCCTTAATTCCAGCGGCGACCGAGCACGCTACTAATCGGTCGGTCGTTGCTCTGATTCGTGACCATAGCAGGGGCTATTGTGATCACCACATCATTTGTAGCACCAAATTGGTCGGAACCTGCAATCTTCATTGACAACTTGGCCTGTAAGACGTCACACTTCGGTACTCCATTGTCAAACATATGTTAATAATTGCGAGAGAGAAAAACGAACACGGCGCATTTCCTTATCAATATACCTCAGTCACACCGGCGAAACCGATCGATTCTTGGCATGTTGGGGGTAATTTTCTGTTCGGTATTTTTCGGGTCTGATGTCGATTTCGTTGATATGACTGCCATGGCGGCAATTACATATAATTTTTGTCGCGAGAAAATATAGACTCAAAACTAACCAAATTTATGCATAGAAATTTAACCTCAAATTTTAATTTGTTTCTATTCTCCACTTACTATGATTAGTATATTCGCATTTTTGTCATGACCAATTGGTACAATAATAACCGTTAGATCAGTCTCTATTTTTAATATGATTCCTTAAGGCTTTGGATGTATTATTTTGTTGAAAATATTTGAGCAGCCAAGATGTATTTCCGAAAAGGAAACTGACAGTAACACTATACAAAATAAGATATGTTTGCGAGTGCATTAGTGAATATGCACTGCATGCGGGTTACTAAGTCACAGTAGGATAATGAACGAAAGGTGTTGAGTTCAATGTCCATCTCATTGTGACTTCGTGAAGTGCAGTAAATATGATTAATACACGAGCTATAAACGTTTTATTTGTTTTAAAATTCGTAACAGACTAGATGTTTTCTTCAAATTAAATACCAACATTTTTAGTCAAAATTCATTTTACAAGCAGGAACCTCTTTCAAAAACATTTACCATCCCCCCTCCCAATGATAATTCTCTAAATCTTCTCTTAGCAAGCTGTCTACAGTGTCTAGTTTTCATATTTTCTTTGGATGGCCATAATTTGTGAAACCGCGTGGGCTTCACTAAATTAATTTTCAAACGAATGACATTTCACCTACATCTGCTAACCAAAGGTTAGTCCCATTTATTGCCAGCCGTTCGTTAAGCCAGATATAAATAAACACATACAAAACCTCTTTTAATAAATTCAACAACATTTAGGACTAATATCAACATCATTAAGGAGTAAGACAAATACCATTAAAACTTGTGTTTGTGCATATCGTATAATGACCATCCCACCCCGCCTCCTTAACCATGCCCCTGTTTTTTTTTAATCGATCTTTACTGCTATATTGAATTGAATTTATCATACTCATATACCATAACAAACTATTTGAATATAATTTGTAAACAATTTACGCCCCGTTATAGGAGTGGAGAGGCATGTTATTAAAAATAGACTATCAACTCTCTGTCTGCCTTTGTTCTACACACAGAGAAAAGTAGGTGTAAATTGACTCCTTATAGGGAGTAACTGCTTGTCACATAAGTGACACCCCTCAGGGAGTAAACAAAAATATTTTGCATGAGCAGGTGTAGATTTGCACCCCAAGGTTATGATTGTACTCCCTTTAAGGAGTGAAATTTGCACCCAATGGTGCTTAATTAATACCTTTTGGTTCCATTTTCATGAAAAATGGGTTTAAATTTACACCCGTGGGGTTGAATTTTATACCCTTTATGATCGATTCCACACCCTGTGGGGAGTAAATCTACTCCCCAAGAACACCTTTTATTTCTCTGTGTGTAGAATTACAAGGACTTCCTCGGTAGTATTTGTAGTAGGTATATTAGTAGTAGGAGTATTAGTAGCAATAGTAATAGGAGTGGCGTTTTGAGTGACAAATTATCATGCCTTCGATTTTTTTTTCTTCGAATATATTATTTTGTATTTAAAAGTACACTTTGCCTGAATCCATCTGTTGTTTTTGTATCAATTCAGTTCTAGGTTATAAGGGTTAACCTCCCTTATCCTTCTATTGTACGGTACGATCCTTTGCAATGAACTTGTTCTATAGTTTCGCAATGATATAACCGTAATAATTCATACCAGTATCATACACGTCGCTTCTCCAAACAAAGACTTTAAATAGAACGTACCACGTGATAAAGAAGGATGGTAAGTTGTATCTTGCTGAGTTTGCATTATTCTATTATTGTCACGAACTGCTTTCGGTCATTATGATATCATAATGATGCGGCCATAAAACTCCTAATGGGCCAGTAATACAAATACACGTAGTTATTGACACACTGCTATCATGCACGCGATTTTATTTTTTAAATTAAATATATATGTTTCAAAGCCTTTTCTTTAGTAGATTTTGTTCCAATTCATACACATATCGCTCAATTTAGATCAACAAGCCTTATCATATATTTTCGACTTCTTGTTCGTCGTCGTTTCTTTTTTAGTTGAGGTCATCTCTAACAACCATTTCCTTTGCTATCGCTCCTTTCCATACTTCAAACCGCATTGTTGTATTATGTTATGGCTGAATAAAATGTCGTGAATCTCTCTCACTCTCTTTGTCTTTTTCTCTGTCTCTTTCGTTTGCCGCTGTTTTTGTTTTGCTGCTCTAATACACTCCTCAGCAAAATATAATTTATCGACATATAAAGGGGAATCGCAAATATTGTTATGTTTGTAAACTCCGCGAACATGTATACATCACGAAATTCTCCGTATCAGCTACTTTGTGATAAACGAGTATAAAGGAATGATTATTCTTTATTCTTCGCTGACAACATATACACATATAGTTCACAATGTTTAATAATATTACATTAATGGATTTTTCTATAGGGCACATATCCACCACGAAGGGTGCTCAAGGCGCTCCAACGTTAATTCTGCTAGAATACCGATTTCATTGCTCACAGCATCCGAGGAATCCTTTCCTACCCATTCAACCCATTCAACATAATTATGGATAGAGAGTGGCAAGTGTAGCTAAACGTCTTATCAAAGGGCGATAGTGCTGCAGTGGGACTCGAATCGCGAACCATGTGATTCACAGTTCGACGACGTATGCACTAGACCACGACACCTCTCCAATTATAATTTACATGTGTTTACATTCATATCAAGGGGAGTTATTTCACCCTGGTGCCATGTGGCCTAAAACCGTGTGCAAATCTGGCTATAAATCGTTAAGGAAACGCGGCAAGCATTCTGATTGGTTGTTTGAAGGGGTCACATTTGCATAATGCCGCGTAAGAGATGTTTGTAGGGCGTAGAAAATTGACTGTCAGGAGTTATCATCTTGCACAGCGAATTTAACAAGTATCATTGCCGCCTAAGTCTTCTTAGTGAGTGGTTTACAGGTCTTCTGACAAATTGAGGAAACTTGGTCATCTTAGCTGCAAAGGAACGTTCTTTCACTGACACAATATTCATAATTTTCATTTCACGAAAAGGAAATGGTAATGAAGGAGTACTATTGATCAATATTTGTTGTTTAAATCATTGTGGTTAATACGCTACTTTCAAAATAGTCCGACTGGCCTGGTGAAGTCCATTTTGAGTGTCATCAATATCGGCCAAGAAGTGGTTGCCTTTATATCTGCCGCGATACAGAATTTCATAAGTATTACCAATGAAGAGAGCTGATAGGAAGCTTCGTTAACCCACTGCTTCGTTTCATCAGGTCAATCTTCCCTAGGTCCCACAATTATCTACTTCGAATCACTGGAATTCAACATCCGACCAAGTGAGTATAAGCCTGGATTTTTTGTAAATTAATTTGTATGTGATATATATTGTACCTGTATGTAAAGATCTTTATTCCAGAATGTGCTAAATGCACTTTTGACCAAAATTGATTTTTCTTAATGAATGTATTCATCAAACATTACAAAAAAGCAATCTCACTTTTGAAATTATCCGGTACCGTCCTATCACTTTTCACATTTTTTGAAAAACCAATTAAACCATATACATATATGAAAACAAACCGTTGTTATTTTTCCTCTTCTTGTTATCATTATTACTATTGTTTTTGCTTCAAAAAAGGGTTCTTCTTTTTTCATTTTAGTTTTGCCAGCAATAACAGACTAGAATTGCAACGTAAGCGGTGATAGAGATGAACAATATTTTTTTCTTTTCTTTCAATAGCATTTATTCATAATCCGAAAATTTTCATTTCACATTCATATCAAAATATCAAACAAAATCAGATAATACATTCGGAAGTCTAAACAACGGTTTACCAGTACATCTCCTGTTAACTTCTAGTTTCTTTCGTAGCTCAGCAGCAAATAAAAAAACTCAAACTGGATTCTTTATTATCAACACTTTTATAATTTCGTAACAAAATCGATTTATAAACTGTCCAAAAAGCTATGGTAATAAAAAAAGCTATTTCGTTATGTTCCTTATTTGTTATCAAAAGATCAATGTTGATGACAACATGCTTGTGAAAACCTTTTTTAATCAACCAGGTAATATATGCCCAATTTTTTTTTATTTAAGCCGATATTTTTGGTTGTTAATACGAAGGAAATCTCATCCCCCAAACAAGTTCAGTTATTCTAATGGGTTTATAGCAGTATGCATTCTTGCCCAGTAATCTATAATATTTCCCACCAAAGTATATGGGAGAGCTATATAGCTCGATATTCTTTGCATAATGTACATTTTCTCAGCGCAGCATGGGTATGGCCATTTTTATTGATAATGTGATGCACTATGCGGAGTATTATATGGTAGGGATATTGATGAGACTTGTCTGCGTAAACAAAATTATCATTGTCATTATTATCATTATCATTATAATTGTTATTATTTTTACAATTATCATTATCATTATCGACCGAAAAGAAAAGTTGTCATATTCTGATAGGGAACTGCAGAGCCGAATTGAATATTCATCCCAGTGTGTTTCAATCCATCTATAATCACGGCACCGTTTTAAGAAAATACACAGTTTTCCGTCACTCTAAATACCTATTACACTCTGGTACTAAAAGTGCCCCATACATAGTTATTTCTTTTATGGTTTGATATTATTGTATTTTACACCTATTGAAAGAAGAATCTCTTGTTGTTTATTGTTTATGATTTTTTTTTAATGAATGTTAATGTGAAATATGAAATACACTAAACTGACAAACTGAAACTAAGCGAGCGAACCGAACAAGCGTTGTACAAATATCATAAGATATCGGGCACTTTCTTAGATTCTAATATTTTGTTTTCCTCAATTAGACGTTTGTTAAAAAAATATAAAAAATGGAATCTTAATTATTGTCTCCCAGGAACCCCTAACAAAAATGTTTTTCAAATCCATTCTCTCTTTTCTTTTTCGATATTTTTTTTATTTACTGTTTTTTATCTCTTTTTCTTCTTCTTCTTCTTTACTTTTCTTTTCCTTGTTTTCATTTACTTGTCGTCGAACTTTTTTTGGCGACAGCAGCCATTGACCATTCTTTTACAAAGGTCTTGTAATAGAGTGGCCAGTCAAGTTTTGATACTTCCATAACCAAACATATTTATTTCATAACTTAATACATGCTGGATTGAAAGTGTTAGCATATGGTCTCTGAAGTGACTGACTGAAGTTATATGTTCCTTTACTTTGTACTGTCTCTATAGTAATGGCGACGCAAGAAGGTATTGCCGATGGTCTTCTCTCCCAGCTGGCTGAAGACATCGAGACGGGTGAGCAGATGGAGGCCTTAGGACGAGCTCTTGGATTGAAAGCTGCAGCTATCAATAGATACACAGAGACCAACAGGATAGAAGGACGGGTGACGTGTAAGGGAACACGTGACATGCTGTTTGACTGGAGACAGACCATGAAGCCTTGCGACCAGCATATCAGACTAAAACAAGCTCTTATTGACGCTGAGCTGGTCATGCTTGCTGATACATATCTCAAGGACACACCAAGTATTAGAGGTGGGTCTATCAGTGCTAGGGTGCTTACACTCACTTCTTTCAGCTTTAAATTGTTTTTAGAACATACAATCATAGCATTTTCATTTATCACTGGCGTACGTAGCGAGGGTCGAATGGCACTGAATTTGAGTATGGTGAAGGACAGGGCTGTCCAATTCATTCACTCTTTGGGTGAGAGGGCATTTAGATATTACTGAAGTTTATTGTTCATAGAGTGACCCTTAGTAAAGCCGCCCAGCCTGCTTTCGATTTATATATAAATATATATATAAATGTTTAATTGTTTTGCCTGATCGGTTTATCTTTCTATCCATAACACGTAAAATTGATACAAAATTGAAATCCTGAAATTTGGCAATTTGGCTAGGAAATTGTTTTGTAGTCAACTCCCCAGTTTGTCGTGTAGTAAAATAACATTACTTTTGTTTTTTTCATAAACTCCTTCTCCTTTGGGTCACTACTCACAATATACTATGAATAGCATATCAATACATGTCTTTTAAAAAGGGAAGATCCTCTGGAGTAATACATTTTGACAAATTGTAATTCCGTGTGTTGGAACAAATTGGGAGAGTTGTCCGACACCATACATCACATTGACATGACTTTTAAATTCTCTCACGTCATGTACGTATACCGATTGCAAATTAAAAAAAACTTCAAAACGCTCTCATTGTTTGTCCTATACCGTTCACACTTTTGCCAGTCTACTTCTCTATTTTTCCGGCTTTCTTTTAGAGCAATTTGGTATCAAGGTTGGATTTTCCTTTACGTGTATTCCCTTGCCTTTAATTCATCGGGAAGTTGAAAATGTCGGAGCAATAAAACTTGATGAAACTTAAGCAGAAACACACTTAAGGAATCCTATTTAGTAGGAGGCGGAAGAGCTGAGATCATGGGAATGCATCCAGATAATTAAGTCTTATATGCTTTTATCATTCCAGATGTCTACAGTGAGAAGATCTCGGAGTCCTTGACTGTTCAACAATGTCGCAAAAAGTTGGAAAACAAGTACTTAGATCAATTGTGCAAAATTCAATTGACGCCATGGGATCGGAATGACTATGCTGAGTTCGAAGATATGCACACGGTGGTCACAATGGTGAAGAAGGACACTCGTGGAAAAGACACGAACAAGAAGGAAATACTCCAGGGTTCTGTATCTGACATATTTTCAACGAAAGTAAATGGCAGACTGCCAGCTCGAATCCTCATTTCGGCCCCGGCTGGACGAGGGAAGACAACGGCTGTTGCTAAGATGGCTTACGACTGGGTTTATAGAGAAGGGGGGTCAGCATTAGAACACCTGCCACTTCTGTTTGTTGTAAAATTCCGAAACACAGGTCAGCTTACATCGATCGGAGAAGCTATCAAATCCCAGCTTTTAAATGATGTTGATGATCTCACACCAGAAGGTCTGGAGAGTTTCATTAAAGAGAATCAAGGAATCTGTCACATCATACTAGACGGGCTAGATGAGTATGCCGGTATTTCTTCTTCAAAACAAAGCTCAAGGAGCAATATTGTCAGTATCATCTGCTGCGAGAAATTTCCAGAGTGTCGAGTCCTTGTAACAACACGCCCTCACCTAGAGAACTTCTTCAATCAAGCGGAACTTCCAAGGGTTTACACAAAGATGTGGATCGAAGGATTCTCTCGAGAGAGCTCTCGAGATTACATCGACAAATTCTTTGCTTCGAGTTCGAATCCTAATAAGGGACATGGTCTGAAGGTTTACCTTGATGTCCAACCACTTATTGATGAACTTGTTAAAACACCCCTATTTTGTCTCATGGTCTGTCACTTGTGGAGCAATGACTCACTTGGCAGTGGCACTACTACTCAAACAGAATTGCTGGACAGCGTGAATAATTTTCTAATGCAACATTCAAACGCCCGATCAAAGTCGAGAGTGACAATCACAGCCGAAATGTTGAGGAAAATAATTCTCCAACTAGGTGAAGTTGCTCTAACTGGTCTGCTCGACGATGCTAAAAAACTAGTCTTTACGTCTCACGATTTCCGAAGAGTTCCCGGACTAGTTGATATGGCGTGTGAACTTGGTATAGTATCCAAGACGACTGTTTCATTAACATTCCTTCCTCAGTCCAACGAGACCACTTCCACTACAATTGAGTTTTATCACAAAATCGCACAAGAACACTCGGCTGGAAAATTCCTCGCTGATCAAACGTACCACTTTCTGTTACATTTCAAGATTTCTAAGTTAGATAGAGTACTACGCAAGATCAAAGCAAACATTGGTGACTACGAGAATCTCATCCGATTCGCCGCTGGCACGGACAACAGACTCTGTATTCGAATAATGGAGATGCTCCTTACGAACAGCTTTTTGGATGAGAGCGAGCGATACCGCATTCTCCTTGACTGTTCATCAGAGACCACGAGTACAGAAGGCAATGTTTCTTCGTTGGTTCAAAGATGTGTGAATGCAGAGAGTATTGTTCTAAAGTCACCAACTGTCTACACCGTCATTGGGACGCGAAATCTTCCAAAGCAACTTAAATATCAGGTATGCACATATTCATATGACAAAATGTGTTTACAATAATTATTTTATTAAAAATGTATAAGTTATAATTTTTCTGCTGTAACTTTAAGTCAAAGAGCTGATATTTCTTTGTGTAATTAATAATCAACTGCATCTTGATAAATCATACTGCACGATATAACGATCAATACTCATATTTTATTTTCATTATTATTCTATGTTTACCAAACTACGGCCTCAATCAAGAGAGTCCATTACAGAAAAAATAGTTTAAAACAAAGTAATAACAATTGTTGTAATATGTCCTAGGGCCTATTCATGTTGAGACAATTACAAAGGACAGTACATATAAACATGCAGCCTATTTAAAACAAAGGAGCTGTATATTCAACATGGAAAAAAAGAAATATATATATTACTTAATAATGTAAAGCAGTAGGAGAGGGAGCTATCATTACTAACCAAATAATATTCTGATATAAGATCAAGCTACAGTCTTGATTGCTTTAATGAATACAAAAAAAAAACAATACATAAGGTATTTAATGTTACTTTATTCGTACAATCTGTCTTGAATTATCTGTCTTTTTTTTTCTCTCTCTCTTTTTCTCTCTCTATATTAACACTAGGTTAGGATAGTAAAGCTGGAGGGATCTATTTTAACTACCGACGTGACGAATGGACTATGGTCCTGCCTGGGATCATTTTCGATGCTACGTACTCTCATCATTGCAGACTCCTCTCTCAGTTTCCCTTTATCTCCTCCTGAGCTTCCATCCGTCAAAACACTATCAGCTGAGAGTGTGACGTCACAAAGCTATGAAGGTCTGCTCTCATCGCTCCCTGACTTGATAGATATCGATATCATTATCAATGACGCAGAGAGAGACATATCTCAGATCACGGCTGGTCTTCGTCGGACCGGAGGACAGCAGCTCACAACCTTAAGACTTAAAGCACCATCATCGCTACCATCAGAGAAGAAGAGTATATCGACAGAGACGATGAGAGGACTGGGTCTTCTGATCAGAGAACAAACCAAGAGCCTGCAGTGGTTTTTGCTATCCAGAGTGAATTGCAGTAAGGAGGAAGACGTGGTTGAACTCGTCGAGTCTTGCGGACATAATATGAAGAAACTAAATCATCTAATGTGAGTATATTAACAACAGTTGAGTTAGTGCATGATAATGATACTGATATTAACAATACAAGTCATTTTACAATAAAAAAAACATAATCAAATGATTATAACGAAAACTGTATCTAGGATACTGCACTAAACATATATATTTTTTAAAACATTAGTACACAATTGGCAATCGACACCTTGCCTATATCTAAAGGCTCTTCATTTGTACTTGTATGCAATTATTACACGATACAAAATTCATTATTCTCCAACGTACTCATCCACAACATTTGATCTATCCATTTTTCCTTTATAAGCAATCTTACACTTAACTGTATTATGTTACAGGTTTCTTGGCTGTGGTACAACAACAGGCGGTAAACTAGAACTTCACGTCAGTGAGCTTCTTATCTCACAGAAATCACTCATGGTGACTGTCTATCATGTAAGTAACCTACAATGTATATTTTTTACTTCATATGTGCAAGGATCACTTTTGCCATTGTAACATTGATTTATTAAAGAGTGATGAGGAGTACTGCAGGGAGCGGAAGTAGGTACTGCATGTACAAGTTAATTTAGCTTATGCTTGGGATGACAACAGATTTCAAAAGATTGAATATTAAACTGGTATTCAATACTACCTCTAGAAATAATACTTATGACAACAAATTTAATAAACGATTTTTTCGGAATAAACATTAGGGTGACTATCTAAACATAACTACCAGCCATTTGCAGATTCACGTGTATGCAAACAAAAGTGATTGTTTTATTGGCCACATAACCATGACAACAGAGCCCATGAAAGCATGGCTTTAGATTATAGAAACCAAAAGAGCGTTTTATGTGACAAATTGGTAGAGAGGTGGATTACGAATTATTGACTATGAATTCAGGTCAACTGGTATCATGGGTAACGATAAAACCAGATTTTCATCTTTCAAATGTTAATGGAAAATTAATAAAGACGACTCCCTTCCTTGAATTTCAATCTGTTTACTGCTTTGTGTGTATCTTATATGACTTGCATATTAAATTACTCCCTATTTCCAGGATAATGGACAGCTCGTCTTAAATAAATGCCAGTTATCTTCTGAGAATACTGTCAGGATATGGTCCTGTCTTAGATCCTTCACCTCACTGAACCAGCTCACCATCTCAGACTCGTCTCTCAGTTTCCCTCCTTCTACCCCTGAGCTTCCATCCGTCACAAAGCTATCAACCGAGAGAGTGACGTCACAAAGCTATGAAGGTTTGCTTTCCTCGCTCCCTGGCTTGACAGATATCGATATCACTATCGATGATGCAGAGAGAGACATACCTCAGATCACGGCTGGTCTTCGTCGGACCGGGGGACAGCAGCTCACAACTATAAGACTTGAAGCACCATCATCGCTACCATCAAAGGAGCAGAGTGTATCGACAGAGACGATGAGAGGACTGTGTCATCTGATCAGAGAACAAACCGAGAGCCTGGAGTGGCTTTTGCTATCCGGAGTGAATTGCGGAAACGAGGTAGACTTGGTTGAACTCGTCGAGTCTTTGAGACATGCGAAGACACTGAATCATCTAATGTGAGTTTATTATACAAAGGTTAAATTAGTCGACGATAATAATACTGAAAATAAAACTAAAAGTCAGTTTACAATTAATAACCATACTAACGTGATTATAACGTAATCAGTAAAAAGCTGCACTAAACATTTTTTTTTAACATTAGTTTTAATACAATGGGCAATCGACACCTAGCCTCTTTCAAAAGACTCTTCATTTGTACTTGTATGCATTCATTTCACAATACAAAATTCACAATTCTCAAATGTACTCATCCACAACATTTCTTCTATCCATTTCTCCTTTCTAAGCAATATTATACTTTATTGATATGTTGCAGGTTTCTTGGCTGTGGTACAATACCAGGCGGTAGACTAGAACTTTACGTCAATGAGCTTCTTATCTCACAGACATCACTCATGGTGATTGTCTTTCATGTAAGTAACCTACAAGTTATATTTTTACTACACGTGTACAAGGATATACTTTTGACAATGTTACATTGATTTATTATAGAGTGATGAGGAGTACTGCAGGAAGCGAATGTAGGTTCTGCATGTACAAGGTAATTATGCTTATGCTTGTGATGACAATAGATTTCAAAAGATTGACAATTAAACTGAAATTCAATACTAGTACTACCTCTGATAATAATACTTACAGTATGACAACAAATATAATAAACGATGTTTCGGAATAAGAATTAGGTTGCATATCTAAACAAAATCTAGCAGCCAATCGTAGATACACGTGTATGCAATCGAAAGTGATTGTTTTATCGGCCACATAACCATGACAACTCGGCCCATGAAAGCGTGGCTTTAGAATAAAGAAACGTATAGAGCGTTTTACTATGTGACAAATTTGTAAAGAGATGGATTACGAATTATTCACCATGAATTCAAGTCAACTGGTGTCATGGGCATTGATAAGCCTGGATTTTCATCTCTTAAATGTTAATGAAAAATTAATGAAGACGGGTCCATTCCTTGAAATTCAAACCATTTACTGCTTTTTGGGTATCTAATATGACTTACATATTAAATTACTCTCTAATTTCAGGATAATGGTCAACTCGTCGTTAATAATTGCCACTTATCTTCTGAGATTACTGTCAGGATTTGGTCCTGTCTTAGATCCTTCACCACACTGAACCAGGTCACCATTTCAGACTCCTCTCTCAGTTTCCCTCCTTCTCCTCCTATGCTTCCATCCGTCACAAATCTATCATCCGAGAGAGTGACGTCACAAAGCTATGAAGGTTTGCTCGCATCGCTCCCTGGCTTGACAGATATCGATATCACTATCGATGATGCGGAGAGAGACATACCTCAGATCACGGCTGGTCTTCGTCGGACCGGAGGGCAGCAGCTCACAACTATAAGACTTGAAGCACCATCCTCACTCCCATCAGAGAAGAAGATTATATCGACAGAGACGATGAGAGGACTGGGTCATCTGATCAGAAAACAAACCAAGAGCCTGCAATGGCTTTTGCTATCCAGAGTGAATTGCAGTAAGGAGGCAGACTTGGTTGAACTCGTCGAGTCTTGTAGACATAATATGAAGACACTGAAATGTCTAACGTGAGTTTATCATACAACAGTTGAGTCATTCAATGATAATAATAGGCCTACTGATAATTACAATAATATCTATTTCACAATTTATAACCATAATGATCTGATTGTAACGCCAACAGTATCTTTCTGAACAGATGCCTTTTTTGTTAACAATAGTTTACAATGGGCAATCGACACCTAGCCTGTATCTAAAGGCTCTTTATTTATACATGTATGCATTTATTTCACGATACACAATTTCTAAATGTAATCTACAAATGGTTGCAATTTCTTCTATCCATTCCTCTAAGCAATCTTACACGTCATTGATATGTTGCAGGTTTCTTGGCTGTGGTACAACAACAGGCGGTAGACTAGAACTTCACGTCAGTGAGCTTCTAATCTCACATACATCACTCGTGGTGATTGTCTTTCATGTAAGTTACCTAATAGGTATTTATTTTACTATACGTGTGCAAGGATATACCATTGACAATGATACATTAATTTATCATATAGTGATGAGGATTAATGCAAGGAGTTGGTGCAGGTACTACATGTACAAGTTGATTATGCTTATGCTTTGTGATGACAACAA
>JARBES010000125.1:16707782-16723795 GCA_030265145.1 Strongylocentrotus pallidus
TCATGTATGTTATTACCAAAGAAGAATAAAAGCCAGTCAGTCACTCAATAGTGTCTGACAGTGAAGTCTAGCAAGTAAACGGGTTTCCTTGCATAATATAAATATTAGGACACTGCTAACGTTTAAACTTCACAGATATGACATACATGACATATTCATAATTCCTGCAAAGTTCTACAGAATTTGATGTTGGCTGCAAAAGGTACATAGTATCTTTAAATAACCATACAATATAAAGAGAATAGGGAGAGGAGAAGGAAAACAGAGAAAATTGTAAATAAAATATACTGAAACGGGGATAAAAACTTTACAAAAAGGTGCTACTAATTATGTTGAAAAGCAATTGTGTTTTTATAGCATGAATAAATGTAGGAGAGAAGTACATATTTAATAGAATCATTGACATTTTTCCTGAGTTTTGGACCATGCAGTGAAACGAATATTTTGTTGAAATGAGATTTTTCTATGGGTAAATTGTATTTATAGATACTTATTCTATCTCTTTTTTCATTTATGGGTTTTACGGCTATGTCAATAGACCTGTATAAAATACGTTCTAAACAGAGGTTTCTCTAGAATAAGAAGACGATCATTATATGTTTGTATTTTAAATATTATATAAGATTGTTTTTATCTTGACGTGAAAATAAATAAATGTAATAAATATAATGTCTGGGAATACGAACACTTCTTCGACATTGTGTAGTAGTACATTAGCATGAATGTACACAATAAAAAAACAATACATATCTCAATAATTTCAAGCGATGATTATTAATTTTTAAAAGTCACCAAGATTGTATTCACCGAGCTATTAGTATTACTTACGGCTGTAATACGTACAACGAAAACATCATTGTATTTAACACAAAATTATGATATGGCAGGAAAGAACAGACTGTACAAAGTTCACAAAAGATAACGTACCTATCTACTTATATATTTATATGTATGCACGTTTCTTTCCCTAACCCCTGATAAAATTGCTAGATTGTCCTTTGATAACATATTTGTAAATGTATCTTATGATAGGAATTAGAGAAGGATAAGTTATAAATCATAATCCAAATCAATAATTTGGATGCCAATGAAAAGATGCATGTTTTTCTGTTCATTTTTAGTTCATGAATAAATAAATGAAATGGAAACCTGTTTGAAGTCGAATGAAAATTACAACCATATTTATAACAAAAATGAATTCCCTTTTTCGGACAAACTTTAAAATTACTTTTTCCTCCTTGCTAATTTTCCGCTAGATAAAAGTTGTTATCAATAACAAGTGTCAAAATTCGGCGACAAATTTGCTCACAGCCAATCGAATTCTTTTTTGTCAGTACCTTATAACAGTTACTACAGCTTATAATTGATAATTCGTTTTGTGAGACAATAGCCAGCGCATCTAATATCTGTTATTTTCTAGACAAAGCCATGATGACGTCATGTAGGCTATTAACAATTGAAATTAGATCATAACCTATATTCCTAATCACCCGCTCTACATAACTTAATATCGACATCTTTCCGCAATTAATTGTAATCTCACAAAGGTATGGTTGTATTATTCGCCATAATACCAGGTTTTAAAATCTAGATGTTCATCAAAGTTAGTCTTTTATGAATACCTTTGAGGTTTAATATTACTTACTAGAAATATATCTAGGAAATAAGAAAAGTCAAAACGGTATCAAAGCAATTTCAAATATAGACTTGATAAATAATTAAAATATGTTCAGAGGTTCATTTTTTTCTTTCAGGTAGAATATTGAATGGATTTTTTTTGGACATTATGAGAGCGCGATTTTTTTTCTTCTCCTTCGACTAAAAATAAAATTAGACTGGAACTAAGGTTAGATTACACCATTCTGACATTGTAAAATAGAAATGAAATTATCCTAATAATGACCATCATAATGATCTGATTTTGTCATTTTGCAACCTTAACTTGAAGGGGAGCAGTCCTGCTGAGCAAGGACAGTTCAATTTAATCATAATACCTTACTCGGTGTAGTCCCATAGCCATATCGTGATAACACTAGGACTGCTTTACTTAAAATCTTGGCTGTTACTACAAATCTGTTCATATATAAAAGCCGAATACGTCTACTTAAATTGATTTTTTTTTTAAAGCAAGAAAGAACGACAAAAAAGACGCAACAATGAATCTGTTCGGAGGCGGCATCTTCAACAGAACAGTGGTTCTTTTGTTCATTTTACTCGATTTGTCTTTATCAACGGCAGGTGAGTATATTTGGATGCCTTGAAATATCATTTATCTATTTGATTATGATATATAACGATAATATTAGTAGTGGTGGTTATTTTATTGCTAAGAAAGCATATATGCCTGTTAGTAAGCAACCAGAGGACCGACCGCTTTAGATCCTCTCCGAGGGACCTGGTAATGAGGATTAATGCCTTACCAAAGGGCAACTTGGTTTCAAACCCGGGTCGCCGGATTACGAGACCACTGCTCTATCAACTGGTTGTTGATATGTGTGTGTTTGTAAAATGGGGTTTTCATCATCCTGCATCTTACCTCTTTGGAAGCTATTTTTGAAAATCTTTCAATTCTATCCCAGTAAACGTCACTGAATGCCAGGGAGGAGGAAGTCCGAGGTTGACTTTGACATGTGACACCGGAACCATTCGGATCACCAAAGGGGTCTGTGTCAGGCTCAGTGATTGCGACAGCTTTGTTTCATCCCTGGAGTCCGAGTGTGAGGACAGCGATTGGACGGAGAGGTGGGCCTCGTACTGCGCCACAACCGGACTGTCCTGCGTGTTTTCGGCATCATGTTCAGGGGGCTCCACTTGTCCGGGGGAATACACCTACGGCTATGCGGACTACGAATGTAAGACACTATTATTATAATATATTATAGAAAATCTGGATTTGTATAGCGCTTAATACGAAATACCGACTCTAAGCGGTTAACATATATTCACATTATCCCGGTAATCGGATTCATTCACGCACAGTGTGCATCATCTCTACTCCTTAGGGAGTATTTCTACTCCTTAGGGAGTATTCCTACCACATAGTCATCATGAGAGCATATGGTAGACAAATATACACTGTCTTGAGAAGCTGTGGAGAAAACTATTGGCCCAATAATTAGGGCCAAGGTGACTGTAATACCACTATGGCAGTCACCGAGGACCCATAGGTCCAATCCAGAGACTCGAATAAAGGAAGTATAATATATCTGTTATATATATTTCATTCTTATAGTCATTGTTTGTTGATTGGTTAATGTATTTTTCTGTAAAATATCAGAGAATTCACATTTACCCGCTGTACTAGCCATTCCTTTCGTCTTGTCTTGCTACGTTTGACAATTCAGCTAACGTACGGAATTTCAAATGCCTTCAGCGGCCAACTTCCGCGGTGTCACGGCGTTCACATCGTAAAATCTACGCGGAGCCGCAGTTTAATTAACTTAATTTTTGATCGATTTCGTTAATGGAGCCGTGAATAGTCTTTCATTAAAGGGACTCTTGACGGCTTGGGAGCCGTAAATAATACTTTATGCCAAATAGTGAGTGTTAAGTTGTTATCATATGACACACTTTTAACCCCCCCCCCCCCCCAACATCCAGGTATCCAAGATGACGAAACGTTCACATCCAGCACTGTAAGTTGTGATTTTTTTAATTTTTTTTTTCTTCTCAAATACTAACTATATTCTTCTCTTTCCCCGCCTAAAAAAATGTACTTTAAATGGGACAGAGTACGAAATTGAAACGTATTTCATATCAGTGTATCAAAGGTATCTGAAAATAGCAAGACTCATCTAACTTAGAATTTACAGGTCAATGTCATGTCCCGATTAGTTCGGGTTTAAATGTTTATACTTGTTTAAAAGTTGCTCGAAATTGTATTAGCCGAGTTTATATACCCTTTCCCGATTGATCTATCATTATTTCTAAATAGAGCTGTCAGAGAAACCACGATACGAAGTCATACTAAGGTACCGTTTCTGATAATTTCTGGAACGAATTTTAATTTTGATGGATAGAGTTCATGTCCAGACGATCACAAAGAATGTCGAAAAATTAACCTAACGCCTAGTCCGTCATCTTTTGGATTGTTCGAACATTAAAGTGAGGTTGATTTCTCTGGATAAACTATGAATAGGATATTTAAATTGCCCTTATTAGTTTATCTTTTGAAATTACTTGCAATTGTGTCTAGTCGTAAAGTGACAAAGTCATTATTTATTCCTCCTCAGACCTCTGAGCGACCACTTACTTCAGACCCAGGTAAGATAATCATGATAATTGAAATAATCGAAGACAAATAAGAGATATGTCTCAATCACCCTCGAATTGCGTAATGTTCATAAGGACTCCGATGAACAAATCTGGAATTGCTTTGTAGTAATTTTGACAAAGCATGCATTAAGGCTTATTCAGAATTGAAGCGGTAAAACCGCGGCTGATTTTATCTAATGATGACGTAATGTGTAATGCACTTCATATTTGTGTATCTCAATAACAAAGAGCTCAGACAATGGCAATGACAATCACAATTTGTTATCATGTTATCATCTTGTTTTTGTATCGGCGCCAATCTTATCACAGGCCTTGAATCAGTGGAAGATCACGTGACCACGAAGCCTCCAATAACAGCCATCGAGCAGCGAAAGAACTCGCTCTTCAAACTGGTCCACACCAGACGATGTTTGAAGAACCACGTGATCAAGGTCATACCTCGTTTGACCTCGGTCAAGTGCGGTTCAGAGTGCAACAATTTGGACGAGTGTGTCTCGTTCAATATTGGCACGGGTGTATGTCAGTTGAACTCCCGATTGGTTGGTGATCGTGACGTCACAGCAGGTGACCTCGAAGATGACGAGGGATCGAAATATTACGAGAAAGTAGAGAAGAAATAAGTTTTTCGAAGACAAATATAGGATCGAATGAACTACTTTCCGATTTATTTATCTTTATCATAGCGTTGTATCATGATTCAAGATAGGATATTCATGTAGTTTCAGTATGTCATTTTTGTTTGACGAGTGCAATGTAGGCCTTACCACAAACGGTTTCACCTAAGCATATTTTTTTGTTATTATATATAAACGTTTAACTTATCATTTTGTCCGTAGGTTGTTCCGAATTCTAAAATTAGCATGTAAATATTTTTTTCCATTTTTCTATCGCATAACCCTTCTCCATTACACTGATTTTATTTTCAAATTTCATTGCTAATGCAAAGATAAATTATAATTAATTCAATTTTCAAATCAGGTGTTAGTTTACATTGTAAATCATAAGAAATATTGGAAGAGTATATTTCATTCGAAATGGATTTGTATGTCAACCGTTTGATTGGAGATAGTGACGTCAGAGCACTTGACCTCCAGCTTATCTGGGGGTAACAAAGGGTCAAAATATTATGAGAAAGTAGAGAAGGAGTAGTCGCAGATCTAACGATCAGCAATTTTGGGGATTACAAAATTGATTAGCCGGATCAACTGTATCATAAGATCACACTTGTGATGGAAAATAATAATTACGTGACTTTAAACAGCTTTTGAAGTGGGACATATTGGTTATTCATAACTTGATTAACCTTGCAATCGTGCTCTCATTATCTTTCTGTATATGTATACAAATAAAGACAACAAGCATCGTTTAGACCGATGTGTTAACCGTGTCATATATAGGTAGCACTATATACGTTTGCATTAGTGCAAGGACATCTTTTGTTGTGATGTATAGTAATATGGTAAAATCAAATGAGATTTGTCACTAGAATTTTTGTTTGTACTAATGCATTCCGTACAAAGTGCTATTGATGAATATTTTAGAAAACAAAATTCAGTTAGATATATTAAAAGTAGGCCTGTTTACTTAAAGACGTTCATGTGTATTCTGATAAAAAAAATACATTTGTTGTTATTGCACACTTTTTATAGCTCATTCTTTTTCTTTCAATATATATTTTTGTAATGTGATGGTCATCATATTTTAATTCATGTTGCTTTTATTCATCAGTATTTGAATTTGATTGTTATGAATAAAAATGACTACGGACTTGATGGTCTCAATATGTTTGTAATTTGTTTATGTAAGGAAGTTATTTGCGTTACGTTTCCTCATAAATTTATAATAATTTCATCATAATTTCATTATTGAGGAAAGGTACATATTGTGACTGGGTAGGGACTAGAGTCACACAATTTGAGCATGATTCATTATTTAGCCAAATATAGCCACCGACCTTCTCCCCCCGAACATTCTGTAATTGAATTTGATTGAGCAGTTTCAAAGTTAAATGACAGATCGATGAAACTCTCGACCAAATGCCTAAATTAAATACCAGAACGGGAACATTTAATGATAATTGGCATGGCAATGCCGATCTACGCAAACTTAAATGCAAGTAATTGAATTCAAATGCCAAACTCGCGAATTTTATCGGGAAATCCTATATTACAAATCTAAGATAAGAGAAACATAGCATACAGTACACAGTAAGACCACCATTTGTGGGTGTATCCAGCTTCAACATTTTGAAATAGTATGGAAAGGGTATAACATTTCAGGAAGAACTTACAACTGAAAGTTGACTATGCTAACAAAAATGAGCTCTAGCTTAAAATCTCACCATGTGATATTTCAATGTTTTTTTGTGCCTGGTCACATGTCTTTTCTTTTCTAAAATCTAATCGGAGCCTTATCTTTCTATAGCGGGGGAACATAGTAAAAGGGCGCTCGACAACAATCTCTTTTTGTGTGCAGTTGGTTATAATAAGACAGAGTAGCCAACCCGGATCGAGTTGGGTCGAATATAAAGAATACTGTTTTGTTGGGCTAGCACGAAACAAAATAATATACACCATTTTGTGACGAATTAAAACCAAGTTGGCCAAATTATGGATGGCTCTGACCCTTTCAAAAAATCTTTTAAACATTGAGAAGTCCCCCTTTTTGCATTTCCGAATAATCAGTCACAAGGTGGCGCTAGAACAACTTATCTCTTCATAATGAAAGAGTCATCAATTGTTTGGACTTCTGTGATAACATTCATGTTTGCTTTTAGAAAAAATGTCGAGAATCAAGTACCAGACTGATCACTTGCCTTAACCTGATATCTCAATATTTATAATTGTATCATTTTGTACAGATATCATACTAGTAAGTATTAATTGTCGTAAAGTTCTAACAAATCCCATGTTTCCTTTTTGCATTGTATCTTTATGTCTGTGCATTATTTGTTCCATTTCCTCTTTTCAGGACGCATACACGTTTGTTTTCATAACATTTTTATCCTTCAACCACCACTGTTAAAGAACCATTTGTTCCCAGCCTACCTTTGTTTTGTATTGTTGTTACACCGCATACAACAATAAACTGTATGTCATATTAAAATCGTTGAATGAGTAAGATATTTACTGTATTTGTGTGAATAACAAATAAAGCATTCTACTTCATCTATAGGACAACACCCGTACATGATACAAGTGTCATAGCGTAGACCTATATATTCATTTATCTGTTAAATTGTAGTACATGGTTTTCATGCACCCAATTTAAAAAAAAATCGTAGATGTGTCAACCCAAGTGCATTCGTTACCTGCCGTCTTGACTTATGGCATGCATGGCCCCTATGGTATCATTTTGATGTTGAGCTATAATTATGATAGATGTCATTATCCCCATACAGATATTTATATTTATATTCAAGCTCACGATTAAATCATGGTACTCAAGTAGATGTATCGTTCAGCACCATGGCTAAATGGTATTACCATGGGTATTTTTCCCTCTTCTAGGGTAGAAGAATACTCTAGTAACGTTTGTTGATGAGACTAAATGTGGTACCGATGATATATAATGGGTCACTTGTTTTCAATAATATAAGGGACAGTGTCGTTTTGGAGTTGAATCCCCTCTTATTATAGCAGAATCCAATCCAATGCATAATACCTTTCTTGAGAATGGTTCCACCATTTCATCGGCGATTTCCTTTATAAAACGAATTTAAGCGTAATATATTTACGAGACGAGCGGATTAAAAAAATTGTATTCTTTAACTTTGCATGTTTGTATTTTTTTAAATTCAATTTATTTTGTTATAAAATCATTTAAATTCAATAAAGGAGATTCAATCCATTTCATTTTCCACTCCTTTAGATTAGAGAGAGAAATTACCTACTGGACTAGTATTCCCTACAGTTACCCATATTGTTGATTTCAGCTACATATCTATGAAAACAAAAATATCAATTCTGTCTTGCATTCGTCTCTCAAACCAATTAAACACATACAGGGCATGGAGTGAGAAACAAGAAATTTAATCATCTGCGAAGATTTTTATTTTTGATAAAATATAGAGACGTAAAAACATGTTTACAATGCAGTTATCATAAAAAATGAAAATACGAAAAGTAAAACTTGTATGCATTCCTAAATTCTTTAAGAATGTATTTCATAAAAATAGTGCTATATTATCGTCACAATCCATAAGAAAATTATCTCAATTATATCAATTACATATAAACTATTCATCATACTTGTTGTACCGTTCATTAAACTGTACATTATACCGTCTGTTTTCAACATGGAGAAGGAAGATGCCTTCCTAAAATCTGTGAACTTGTCAAACATGAATAATAAACAGTTTGATAATATTAGCATGAAACTCGAAAGAATGTTATTGTTCATTAATTTGTTATAGATTCATGTAAAATATACATGCGTTAATATACACCTATATTATAAATATTACTAGCAATCATATATACAATGTAAATCATTACGGCAACAAGTATTGATGAATTGTCCAAAGTGTAACAGTGATTTGGAGTACTGGCAGTAAGTTTCATATTTTATAGAAATATGAGAATGCATTGAATGATCCGAAATGTAATATACATGACTAATTATAATATAAGGCCAAAATACATTAGAGGAATATCCTACTTGGCGAGAACTAGACAGAAGTAGACAAACCCACTGAAATATTTCACTTAGCTAATAAAACAATTAATCTTTCTATGTAAATGAGACATTTCATTATTACCGCTGCGTCCAACTGTCTTGTTGGCTTTCTTCTTTATTTTCCTTCTTGTTCTCTTTCTTCTTCTTTTTATTGTAATTATCATAATCATTAACATTGGTATTAATTATTTGTTATACTGCTTTTTTTGCAACGTCTACAAATGCTACTACCACTATTACCAACGTTTTTGTGATGCTACTATAATAAGTGTGGGTTTGAAAGTCATTTCCGCTTGAGTTCTATTATGAGTTCCTTTTTATAAACAGACTGTAAAGGTAGGATACGTTACATCACTCTTACAAAAGAAAGAGGAGAGAAATAGCTGTGGATCTCCTGTGGATCTCACCCCCCCCCCCCGTTTTTCGTTATTATAGTATTCTTATCATCTTATATTTTCCAATGCGCTTTGTTATAGATAATTCCTTGGCAATTTCCAATAGAATGGGTTTAAACAAATCTGCTTATTTCTAAAACCACATTTGAACACATTGAACGCTATTTTAATTATTACATTTAGGCTAATATAGTTCGCTTTGTTAATTGTTCCTCTTGTTTATATTATTACTCAGCCGGCGACAAGCGAGGTGTGCTATAAGGCGGCTCGATCATTCCTACTGTTTATATCACATATATTCATTACCTCAATACAAATTTCCCTAAAGGTTTTCTTACAATGAAGTTTTCCTACAGTAGCTCAGGCGCGCCTATATTATCAATGAATTATAAATCATATTTTGTTCCACAATCCTATCTATGTGTTCAATACATAGCTGATTATCATTACACCTAATATCGCGAGAACATTCATCATATTTTACATTATTGTTTCTAGATCTTTTTATTCAAGAAGAACTTTGAAGCTTAAGGGAAAGAATTACTAAGAAAACGCTCGTGAAAGTGATTGCCCTTTAATGAATTGAAACTTTTACAAATATTTTTTAAATAAATCTCTTGGATTGTGTGTCATGAGTTCACCCCGTTCGCGTTACACGGTGCATTTTAGCTTATGTGATCTCCTTAGTACGTATACATCCTATAATAGGAAATCACAGGAGGAATCTTGCACTACAAATGACATAAGATGTAAGACAAAAGAGTAAGATGGACTTAATTATTAATTTGTTTTGATATTTTCTGTTATCTTAGTGTTTTTAGCATGCATACTCATTTTCTGCGGCCCCAATATTAATGTAATAACCCTGCAAAACACATTCAGATCCTTACAACAAGGTATAAATGTCTAGGATTATGACTGTGTAGTAATTAACAACATCACCAAAAACATTCAAACAATTTCAAAAGTCACTCTATAGTATGTGTTAAAGCATGTGTTATTGCGTGCATAGCCAAAATTATTTTTTAATTATAAGACTGTGCAGAAGAGTTCTATTTTTTCGATTGTGCAGTAACAATCATCTCCTTCATAGTGGCGTATACCCGCTTGACTGTGTAGTGCCTAGGCCTGAGTGTAACTTAACCAATGTAAAACAAAATGACGTATGAGGTCCTTCAACGAACATAGTGATGTATGTCGGGAATAAGGCATGGTACATGTCAGCTTAACCGGCAGTGTGTAGTCATCACTAGAATTCAACCAATGTGAGGAATGTAATAATGTTGAATCTCCTTTTCACCATTCTGTAACAGAAGACACATACTGTTATGATAAGATAAAACATACAATTTAAGCATAACCGCGTGCACCATAATTACATCATTCTGAAAAGAAAGAAAGCAAAACTCACAAATATAAATAAATCAAGCAATTTATTATCGAATGAATATTTTCAAATCCCATATTTCATTATGATAAACCGGTGATGAACGCAGATCTATGTTTTATTATATGCTTTCATCATAGGGAAACACAGGGACTTACTTCAGTAGCATCGCATGGAACAAGGCACGGATACTGGCTTTATTGGGGGACTCGCACCACTCTTACTATATTATGTGGATGAAATGCAAATTAAAAGATAAGTCCATCTTTGATCTTGACATCAGTAAAACACACACATTTGCAACACTGCGACGTATTTCACCAGCTCCTCTCCAATTTGCTCTGTACAGAAACATGTCATGAACTTTAATTTGTTTAGAAATGTATGACGGAATAGATTTGTTTCAGTCACGGGTTGTATAAAACCATACTTGCAATACTCATATTTAGGGTGGATGCATGATTTATGATGTATGACTTTCTTAAGGGAAGATATAATTGCGGAGCGCCAGGAGTGTCGAGTTTGACCGACATGAGCGCTATCCAAGAACCCACTAATATGATTATGTTTGAATATTTTAAGTGCAGGAAAGATACGGCACAGAATTGCAAATTTGTGTTAGTTTGGTTGCACCATCACAAATTCATATTTTCCTATTTTTCATCGGTTTTTGCTCTAACTCTCACTGACCTGTTTGTCTCATTTGTCTGTTTCTTTTAAAAGCAAGTTAATATCAGGGTGGACTTCCCCCCTCATCGAATATGAGAGGATGTGGAAAGTACTCCTACTTGCTCTTCTTCTTTTTATCGTCCTCCTTACTTACACTCTCAATTTCTTTCGCTTTCTCTCTCTCTCTCTCTCTCTTTCAATTACCCCTCCCCCTCTCTGCCTCTCTCTCTCTCTCTCTCTGTCTCTCTGTCTCTCTCTCTCTCTCTCTTGCTGTCATGTTTCACTATACGAGGTGATGGCACGTACGTACCCCAGTCGCCCGAATTAGCTACGCCACTAATTTACTTAATGAATATTTTTGTGTTAAGTTAAAGACTTCAAGAAGTACCTTCATGTAACAATAAATAACAAACATATATAACAAATACAACTCGTTAAGTTCTAACATAATCGAGGACACTCACACAGCATAAAGGTATCATGAATTGAAGAGGCACCGGACGGACATAAAAGACAGAAGAGATCAAAGAATTTTAATGTAATTTTAAGAATATGAACAAGAACAGGGGAACTTGAAAACGGGAAGGAAAACAAAGGCGGCGGAACGTCTTTGAAGGGGGGGGCGCACCATATTAATTTGAAATGTTATGATAAGACCTACGATATATATGTACTGAATGAGAGATGAACAACAAAGTGTGGGGGAAAGTTCAACATAAAACAAAGCTCTCAGTCGTTTTAAATGAGGAGCACGTGTTAGAGTGGCTTTGAGAAATGTATTGTTTTGTGGCACGTATGGTAGCTCATACTTTGTGTATAACATGAAGGACACATTTTGTAAATGGAAACAAAACTGTTGTATTCTTAAACATAGGGCAGTTGATTATATTGATAGTCTATGAAGTTTAAAAGGGCATAAAGGAAGATAGGTTTGAAGACGCCTTTTAGTGGTTAAGTAGAATATGTCATGGTAGTTTATAGGGACAGACACAACAATTTAAAGGGCTATCTTATTAAATTGACTTTTATGGAGAAGGGACGTTTAAAAAGCGTTTGAAACGAGCGTGGTTATATTTCTAAAAATATAACCGTTCGTTATCATGAATTTGGAGCATCGCCCCTATAGCTCTACTGCCTTCACTGCGATGGTAGAAATATGATACCTGTTACGATACACAAAGCTGTTTACATTGTTTAAACATTTATATGATTCTTTAGATGGCCACAGAAGGGTCAATTTTGTTAGCGACAGTAGGGAAAAGGGTGACATATTAGAGGCCGATTAATAGAAGGGAAAATGGACACTATCACAATTAAAGTCCCCATCACACCAAACTAGTTCCCACTACGTTCTGGAAGATGTTTCCAAACGTTCTCAAACTGTGTGACGGAAAGGGTGCTCTAGAACTGCATTTAGACCGAGTGACAACGGCCTCAAAACGAGAAGAACGTACTATGAACGTTTTACAACGTGACGTGGTCTTTTGACAATTTGCATATATATGTTTGTAATCACGTGCATGGTTGTTATTGTAATCTATGTCAGTTCAGTTGCATGACTGCGACCATGGACTGTTCTCAATAAACCTTTGAGTGAATTCGGGGCGCTCATCATAAATAAAAAAATGGGTACTCATAATAAGGGACAAGGGGAATTCACAAGAAAGAAAAAGCTTAATTTGTCCAAGTAAAAGGGTCCCCATTCAAATTTGAATAGAGGCAAATATAAAAAGGGAAGAGACACTTATTACAAATAAAAAGCAGCACTCATCTGAAATAAAAAGGGACACTTTTCTTCTGCAAAAGTGAGCTCTTTTGCTGAACTTAAAAAAGGACGCGTTGTGCCCTCTTCCCCGTGGCGCCGCCTCGCCTCTGATGCAGATTAAGAACGCCCCAAATAGAGAGAAAGAGACAAACGAACAGCAAGATGGAGGGGGGGGGTATAAAACAGTATACAACATACAAAACAGAAAGAATCAGCGGTAAAATTAACAAAATGGATCAAGATCAAGTGAATGAGCTCATGTAATAACGAAAGTTGCAGAAGTTGACTCATACTGAAGAGGCATAGCATTGAAACAACAAACGTCAAAAACAAAATAATATTAGATAAAATATTCGATAATATTGGATGAAGTATTGAAGCACAAATCCAGACAGATGACAAAAAGTGAACTACATATGAAAACGTAATAGGAACACATGGTAGGTAAGACATGTATGATTAACAAAAGAATTAATTATGTTAGTTAGCAACGTTTCGATATTCTGTTCAGCATTTGGTGTCTAGGAAATGGGATAACATTCAACAACAATTGAGACAGAGACCTGTAACAGAGACAACAGAGTCTAGTAAGAGAACTCGCAGTATAAAGAAACAGTTTAGAGAAAAAAATGAAGCAGAAGAAGAAGATTTTGCAGAAGAAAAAAAATAACAAAAAGGAAATTGTTAACATATAAAAAGGGCTTAAAGTTTTAAATAAATGTTGAAATTATAAATAGCAAGCGATAATACAGAACAACAATAGCATCGTAGCGACTGTTATACAGATAAAAATAAGAAAAAGTGAAGAAGTACAGTGGACACAACGTGGAGCAATACTTACATGAGAAACAAAAACATAGAGGTCGCAGTGTGGTGATACGTGAAAAACTTTGAGATGAGAATCCAGTCTGCCGCCCTCTCTAGTTCCACAGTAGTATAACCTATGTTCAGAAAACAGTGATGGAGGTATTTGATGAGTTGGGTGTTAGAGTAAGAGAAATAAGTACAGAGAGGAATACATACAGAGGCGGCACCCCCGGGGGGCAGGGGCTACACAGTGCCCCCCCCCCACTTGTTCAAGTACCCCAAAAGTGGCCCTTTTTACTTAGGAAAGGTGCCTGTTTTAACTTTGTAAGAAGTGCCCCTTTTTCTTCGACAAGTTCCCATTTTCCTTTGAGATTTAGATTGTTTACGTTTGTAAGAAGTGTCCCTTTTTACATAAACAAATTGACACTTTACTTTGCAATAAGTGTCCTTTTCCCGTCATCTTAAGTGCCCTTTTTAATCTCTAGTATGTGCCCTGTTCAGATAGGAGAAGTGCCTCTTTTCACTTTTGATAAGTGTCACTTCACCTGTGATAACTGCTCTATTCAAATATGAAAGATGCCCCTTTCACTTTGACATGTGCCCCTTTCCTTTGTAAGAAGTGCCCCTTCGTCTTTTAATAACTACAAATGTTATACTCAGATAAGCGCACATTTTATTGTCACATGTGTTTCTTTTCTTTTTTAACAAGTGTCCCTTTTCCTTATGATATGTGCTCCCATTTAAAAATTTAAAAAAGAACCCCTTCCCCTTCTCATAGATTCCCCTTTTCATCTCTGATATATATATAACTATTTTCTGGTACGAGAAGTTACTCCTTTTTACTTCAGATGAAAACACCGGGAAAATAGTTCCTTTCCCTAGCTTGGTATTGTTAAAGCTTTGAAAATGCACACATTCCGAGTCGAAGGGTTAGAGCTGACGTTGGCATAGGGGGGGGGGGGGGTATACCTGCCACATCATATAATTTGATGTTCTTTAGACGATGCACCCGAAAAACTATGTAAAATATAACAAAATGGAAGTTTGCCTTTAACGGTTCATTGCAGAGAACGACATTTTTAAATTTGCTGTATCCGATTATACATCACACAAATAGCGGTAAGTTCCAATTGTTAAAGGTTCACTAAAATGTTCGACATTCTGCTTTAAAAACACATGCATCCCGAAATAATGATACTGATAATAATTAATAAGATAGTGACAAAATAAAATGATATTAATATTAATAGCAGTAATTAAACGCAATAATAAAATATGTTAATGATAATAATAGTACTGATAACGCTGATAATAATGATCGAAGTGGCACGAATAATAATAATAATAATAACAATAATTATATAAATTTGTAATAATGATAATTAATTTGTTAAGGATAGGACTTTTTGTTAACTTCAACATTGATGGTTCATAATAAAACATGCAACTGTATATTAAAATTTTGCATCTTCAATACAGGTAATCAAGTTCTATTCATTGCGACTGTACATTGAAAATTCAAAAATAACAATTAGGAACGATAATAAAACTAAACCCATCCTAACTTTTAGTAAAAAAAACTTGGAGATAAAGCACCCGTTTGAACCTTTGCATCCCTTCACGCATTCGTATCATTATGCTTTACCACCGCAGACTAACTGAATAGAATCATCTAAAAGAATTTTAATCTGGTTTTGTAAAAGAGTCGAACAAGAACCTACCACACAGCTGACATCGTCTTCACCCGTCTGCAGCACTCGATAAGGTAAACCAAGTCTTCCTCATTTGTGCACTTCACCCAGTCCAGTTGTAGCCGCTGCAGGTTCTTGGTTTGTTCTCTGATCAGTAGAGCCAAGCCTCTCATCGTCTCTCTCGATACACTCTGCTTCTCTGATGGGAATGAGTACGGCGCTGTAATCTTGATGCGTGTGAGCTGCTGTCCTCCGGTCCGACGAAGACATGCCGTGATCTGAGGTATGTCTCTCTCTGCATCATCGATAGTGATATCGATATCTCCCAAGCCAGGAAGCGATGAGAG
>JARBES010000125.1:16848375-16859171 GCA_030265145.1 Strongylocentrotus pallidus
CGATTTATAAATGTTAACCCCCACCCCCCTTGAAAAAATCCTGCGTACGCGCCTGCTCATGGTGACCATGTGGTAGGAATACTCCCGAAGGAGTAGAGATATTACCGGGATATTTGTATACAAATCCATATTTACTATAATATAGTATAATAATAGTTTCTTACATTCATAGTCAGCATAGCCGTAGGTGTATTCCCCCGAACAAGTTGAGCCCCCTGAACATGATGCCGAAAACACGCAGGACAGTCCAGTTGTGGCGCAGTACGGGGCCCACCTCTCCGTCCTATCGCTGTCGTCACACTCGGTCTCCAGGGATGAAACAAAGCTGTCGCAGCTGCTGAGTCTGACACAGATCCCTTTGGTGATGAGAATGGTTCCGGTGTCACATGTCAAAGTCAATATCGGACTTCCTCCTCCCTGGCATTCAGATACGTGTACTGGAATAGAATTGAAAGATTATCAAAACTAGCTTGAAAAGAAGAAAGAAGAAGGGTGTTGAAAACCCAATATTACAAACACACACACCCACACAGCAATAATAACCAACTGCTTTTACTGTAAAATCTTCATTTTCGTTTATATCAGTGGCGTAGCCGAAGTCCACCTAATTAGGGAGTCCAAAAACGATTGGGGCACTGGTCATGCCCCCAAAACGACCCGCAAATATATCATTCAAAGTAAGCTGTCGAACATTTTCATCCTGCCTTCTAGAAACACTTTTTTCCCCTTAAGAAGTATTTTGTTCATAATCCTTTAAAGGCCACGTCCACTCTAAAAATAATTTTCTTTCAATAGAACAAGAAAAATCAGACAAACCTATCAAAAAAAGTTTGAGCAAAATCGGATAACTAATAAGAAAGATATACATTTTGAATGACATGAAAAACTTTGAAAATCACTACACAAATTGGCAACTCACTCATGAGTCCTAGACGTCATGTCCTCGCTATCCACTATTTTTTTTCTTTATATTGATAATATAAATTTCCTATTCTACCCCTAAGAAACATATTTCTTCTCACCAGCATCCAAGTTAGATTGATAGTAATATGTTTTTGTGTGGATGCACTAATAACAAATTTTATTTTTTATAAACTATATATATATAAAAATCAATAATTATGAATATACAAAATTCCGAAAATAGTATCACTTCTTCAAAGTTCACGAACAAAAATTGTGAAATGTCATGCAAGCAATATGATACAAATCCTATAACCTGGGCAAAGGCATGGGGAAATCAAGTTTTGGGGGATAAAAAGGGAAGTTAATGGGATTAAACTAAATTAGCAATTTGTGTAGTGATTTCCATTGTTTTTTAGTTTTACATACTTTTTCAGAAATTCATAACTTTCTTTTTAATAGTTATCCGATTTTGCTCAAACTTTTTTTGATGGGTTTTTCTGATTTTTCCGCTTCTATTAAAGGCAAGTTATTTTTGAAGTGGACTTGTACTTTAAGTCATAAACAGCGGCGTCCCATTATACCACGTGTCGGGGAGATGGGGGGGGGGGGGGGGAGGGGGTTTGCACGGGAAAGATTGGCAGGGGACATCCATCCGGTCTTAATTGCAAAATGGAAAGCGGTTTTCAATGCTCCTTATTAGGGGGGCAGAAGGTGATGGCCCAGGCGTCTTCAATTCTGTTCCTCCACCACCCCCTCCCTTGTCCCTTTTCCCTTCTATCTTGTCTTGCCTTTTCGTTATTGTTAGATTTAAGATGCATCGTCCAAGACGAGCTTTTTATGAATATACATGTGGGCCTACCATCATCATTCTCCTTCAAATTGCGTTCATAATCATTACTTCATACTAACTATCTCCCAAATATTCCATATAAACGTGATGGAAATGAAATAAAGGATTTTAAAGATGAAAATAAAGAAAAACGAACCTGTACTTGCCAGTTATAAACATATGTGAGAAAAGATGCAAACATGTCATGCAATGGTTTAAAGGGATTTGGTAACTTTGTCTCAGATTCTGAAACAAAATCCTGGATTTAACTCAAGATGCAATGATAATTATAAACCTTTAGGTCAGTCACGAACCACATGACTTTACAAGCCGATAGCCTGTCTGATCATCAAGATATTTATGATTGGAAATCGTAATGGAATTTTGCGTTTTCCTACCGGTTTTCATAACACTACAGTCTATTGGTGAAAGCGAGTATGGTAAAACCGGTCACTCAAAGATTTTACTTGTTTGAGGCACTTCCTGATCATTTTGAAGCGCAATTTCTTAGGGCTTCAATATTACACCATATCACAGACACTGATAACACGAGGGGCCATGCATCTCACATTTAACATTGTTAAACGATGCCTTTAAATCAGACCCTTAAAACAAAAACAAGACATTAACAGCCATGCTGTCATGGTAAACATCATTACACATATGATTTTTTAAAGTCTTTATTAAAGCTGATGATTTTGTTCATGAGGCAACAAGAACGCCATGAACGACAATGGGATATTCATGATATATGGCACATCAAGCCTGTGCAAATATGTATCTCTCACACTCAGTACACACACACACACACACACCACACATACACATCTAGACATACATAGATATCGAGATATGGATTTGTATAGAAAAATAATACAAACGCTCACACACAACACATATAAACTTACGGAATCCATGAAACTAAATGAACGAATAATTTATTGAATTCCCCTAAATGAAATTGATTGCCCGAGGGCTCATCAGGCCTGCTTTGTTAATTGGAATGAACCTCTAAATTCAACGCAAGAAATTTAAAAATCGTGCGTACGTTCACGACTTCGTATTAACATTAACGAAAACTTTCGCCATAAAAATAAATAGAATGAGGATTACAAAATTGGAATGACCTAAACTGAACTAGTTTTGCCGGTGAATTCATTTAGATGCTCGTAAATGAATTCTCGAGTCTCCAAATGAATTACATTGCCCGCATCTTAAACTTGATAGACCGATATCGTTCGGAAGATGGTAATGCGTAAATTTGAACGCACCTTAATTGATTTAAGTGACAGATATATAAAATTGGGCGGGAAAACCATTATTATAAGTATTATCTCTTTTATCACTTGTATTATTCTTGTCATTATTTTTATTATTATTATTATTACTTTCATTATTATTATAACTATTATTATTATTAAATATAATATTTATATAGATCAATGATATTTTAAGGTTTCCATGTACTCACCTGCCGTGGAGGAAGAAAAGTCTCTGAAAATGAATAAAAGAACCATAGCTCCGTTGAAAAGGCCGCCACTAAGAGGATTCATTGTTGCTTCTTTTTTGTTCTCTCCTTTTTATAAATAAATTTAAGCAGACTAGTGTTCGGCTTTTATATATTTAAATATTTGTCGTAAAAGCCAATAAATATTACGTAAAGCAGCCCCAGTGTTATCACGATATGGCTGTGAGACTATACCGGTTCTTGCTCAGTATGACTGTTCTCATCGAAGTTAAGGCTGCATAATGACAAAATCAGATCATTACGATGGTCATTATCAGGCCAAATTACATTTCTATTGAACAATGTCAGAATGGTGTCATCTGACCTCCGTTCCAGTCTAATTTTATTTTGATTCAAAGGGAAAGAAAAAAAATCACAATGTCCCAAAATTAATTTCGACACTCTACTTGAAAGAAAATATTAGACCTGAGCATATCTTAATTATTCATTTAGTCAATATTTGAAGCTGCTTTGATACCGTTTTGACTTTTTCAAATTCCCCAAACAGTACAATTAAACATCAAAAGTATTCACGAAAGACTAACTTTGATGAACATCTAGATTTTAAAACCTGGTATTACGGCGAACAATACAATCATACCTTTGTGAGATCACAATTAATTGCGGAAAGATTTCGATATTAAGTTATGTAGTGCGGGTGATTAGGAATATAGGTTATGATCTAATTTCAATTGTTAATAGCCTACATGACGTCATCATGGCTTTGTCTAGAAAATAACAGGTATGAGATGAGGAAGCTATTGTCTCACAAAATTATTTATCAACTATAAGCTATATTAACTGGTATAAGGTACTGACATAAAAGCATTTGATTGGCTGTGAGCGAATTCATCGCTGAATTTTGACACTTATGATTGATAACAACTTTTTGGAAACCGGGCCTAGATTTCCATAATTATAGTGATAACATGTAGTGTTCTAGTGGAAAATTGGCATGGAGCAAAAAATGATTTTTAAGTTGATAACCAAAGGAAACTTAATTTTGGTAAAAAGAAGTTGTAATTTTCATTCGACCTCAAACAGGCTTCCATTTTATTTCTTTATTCATAAGCTAATGAACTTTAGATTGTGGCATAGATACGTGTATATTGAATTAGTAATGGAACACACTTATCAGAAAAATACTCATTTTTTCATTGGCATCCAAATCATTGATTTAGATTATGATTTAAAACGTATCGTAAGATATATGTACAATTATTGTATGAAGGGCAATCTAACCCTTGTATTAAGGCAGTTGTTCGGATAAGTATTGGGCAATAAATTAGATAAACAAAGTTATGAATGTTTGAAATATGAGATCACTTATATGCGAATATCAAATTGGCATAATGGGCATGGTGACGTAGATGCGGATGAATCCCCGTTTGCCGTCAACAAAAATATCATTTTGTTGTGCTTCTCCTAAGTACCTGCTACTTTGGGGCACTATTCATCACATTTAATGGGTAGCATATCATTATAGGTCCTTTAAAAAGAATATACCTTATGAGGGGCTTTAAGTACTCTATGTTAATGTGTTTTTTATTGATAATTACATAGCCATAAAACCATTAAAGGATATAAAGATAAAACTATTATCTATAAATACGATTGACACATTGAACAATTTCGTTTCAACAAAATATTATGTACACTGCATGGTCCTGAACTCTGGATAAAATGTAATGATTCTATTAAATATGTACTTCTCTCTCTACATTTGATCGTGCTAAAGAAACATAATTTATTTTCAATATGATTAGTAGCACCTATTGTTACAGTTCCCCCCCCCCCCATTTCAGTATTGGTTATTTGAATCGTTCCTTTCTTTTCAACACTTCTCTCTCTCTCTCTTTTATATTGTGTGTGGCTATTTTATGTAGATTATGATTTATATTAGAATTCATAATAATATATGTCTGTTTTTGTTATCGTCTCCCCACCGGAAGCTTCGTGCCTTTTAGGGGATTTCACCTCCCGCCTAGTTTGTTAATTATGTTAATTTAGATTTTCAGATTCAGATTCAAATTCAAATTGCATTGTCCTCGTTAAAGAACACAGACATTTGGCCTCCACTGGCAGAAGATAACAATTAGTAACACCAGAATACATGCATGTGAACAAAACAAAAACATCAAATAGATTTACAAACAAATTTGAATACATTATGACAAAAGTAAAGCCATACGCTAAAGAAGAGAAGATAGCAGAGTCAGATAAAAGACCAAAAAGGAATGAAAGAAGAGCAAAATAAGAATAAGAATGTAGCTGAGGATAAGCGAAAATGAAAACTGCTTGCATAGTATGCCTCCAAACATCTGCTTGCCGTTTACAATTACCGTTCAAAGTTGTAGTTGAACATGTAGATATAATTCGGAATGAAGGACTGTCTATAGCGACAGCGATACGTTTTGTGAACACACATACGATTGCCAGAACGATTTTAAATGAAACCGGAGTGAAGTGGGTGAGTGGGGTCACGCATGATATTGTGAATTTTTAGAAGAATGCGTTTCTCATATTACGAACTGATTGGGGGAGGCCCTTTTTGATAACTCTTGGGCAATTTTCCTTGGTATTTCTAACTTTTTGATATTTTGCCTTGAGAGAAACGTGCACTTGAAGTTGAATGTAAAAATGCTTTGAATGAGAGACTGGTAGAAAAATTATGCTGTTATCAAGTCGGAACTCATTTAGTTTTCTAAGAAAATACAATATTTTGCTCGCTTTATTAGCTACAAAGCCTACAATATGTGAGATTTTATTCCAATTTAGCTTCTTGTCAACAACTTTTTCCCAATTGGTTATATTATAAAAACCTGTTCAATACAATGATCATGGATAACCACAGATTCATGTTATTTGGATTTAGGTGAACGGCGGAAGTCTAAAATAATATCCTAAGTTTTATTTACATTCGGGACCAAATGATGACTATCACAGTAGGTCCTACACCAGTCAACAAACTGTTCGAATTGCTCAAAGAACACCCTATCATCATTCAGTAGAAATCCACTAATGACAGTATTGTAATAAGGAATTGAGTATTTGAATGAAAAACATGATTTGAAATATAGGGTTACATATGTAATTCAGTCTTTGGACTTCGACCCTGGAAGATAATAAATAAAACTATTTCATCAATCAATAAATGATGTTTGCAGGAGTGTGATTTCAACAACTGGAGGAGAGATCCGAGGATTACAGTGATTCAGTTTATTTTTCGCCTTCTAGGCACAGATGACGCCTACACGTTTAATTATAATGATCGAAAATAATTATAATATAACCACATTGTGCAGTGCCGATGTACAATTTCCCAAAACAGGTGACGCGATGGGGGATAAACCACAACGGCGCATTGAATAGACGTAATCATGCGATTTGTATTGTCAAGTCTAAATAGGGTTCAGTTTTCGAACTGCGAGAATGGAAAATACTTTATGAAATCCTTCAATCAATAAATAAATCATGTATGTAGGGGTGTGATTTCAACATAATAGTAGCATTGTGCAATGCCGATGTAAAATTCCCCATATACAGGTGATATGTATATGGGGTATTCTCCTTAACGGCGTATTGAATAGACGTAATACTGCGATTGTTATTGAGTCTAAAGTACTCTAAACATAAGTCTTCGAACTGCGAGGATTGAAGATACACAATAAAATCCTTCAATGAGTCAATGAGTGATGTATGTAGGGGTATGAATTCACCATTATAATCCCATCGTGCAATGCTGATGTACTATTCCCCCAATACATGTGACGTATAGGGGGAATTCCCCATAACGGCGTATTGAAAAGACGTAACAATGCGATTTTTATTAAGTGCAAACAAGGTCATGATTACACACCCCCCCCCCCTCACACAAGTCTAACAGCGGCGTCGACAAGCCAACAAGTCTTAGTGTCAATTTGTTGTCCTTCAGGGAAGATCTTCAAGCTGACAGTGTGCGTTTGCATTGATATATCAAATCAGACCAGAAGACATTTAACATCATTTTGGTCACACTTTAAAAGAAGATCATGCCAAGTAAAGGAAAGAATTGTTCAAGATGGGTCCACGGCGGATGCTATTCTTTGTTCGTGGTTACCGTTATTGTGTTAAGCGGTAAGTATTTTAAAACCCATGCAGCCTGCCCCCGCATTATACGATCTGACTAGAGTCCGACTTTTGAAGAATTTGCAATATCATTTGTTATGAACATTTTAAATGTGTAAATCAAGAAGAAGATGTTTAATTAGATTTCATGACCTACTCTAATTTCAATTTCTTCGAAATCGGATCACAGGAGCATCGTATAGCGTGTGGTGGGCTTAAACCATATAATGACCCATTGATTGCAGTTTGTTTGTCCACTGAAACTGGAGGAGATACGTGTGTTGGTGAGAAAAATCCAAAACTTTTCTCATAATATATTGATATATAAAATGCTACATATAGACAATAGATGGGTTTCTGTATTCAACTGAGATTGAAAGCTTATACAAAAAAACTACTTGTACTTCTTTTATGTATTGAATTTCAATCTATCACTGTTTTAACGATATATCAATAATTTGTAGCCACCGGGGAAATAGGAATTGAAAATGTATAGGGAATTACATGTACGAACATGTATTGAAATTAACCTATAATTATTATTTCCCCGGCGCCATAAAAACTGTTCATATATCGTAAAACAATGATCATCTGAACTTCAATAAATATACGCACAGTGAGTTCTTTTATACGTTTTCAATTCTTGTTTAACCTTAGCCTATAAACTGTATGTATTTCTTATCACAATATAAACAATCTTTTATGGCGCCGGGGAAATAGGAATTTGAAATAAAGGAACTACATGTACGTACATGTTTGAAGTTCAACCTATCATTGCTTTACGACATATAAACAATTGTTAATTGCACCGTAAAAATAGGGATTGAAAATAAAAGTGGTCCCAGTTACGGTTTAAAGGTAAAGACAAGTTTTGGAAACGCCCCCCTCTCAAAAAATGAAACGGAAGCTTGTATTACCAATCATGTGAAAGAATATGTATATAAACAATTGTTAATTGCACCGTAAAAATAGGAATTGAAAATAAAAGTGGTCCCAGTTACGGTTTAAAGGTAAAGACCAGTTTTGGAAACGCCCCCTCTCAAAAAATGAAACGGAAGCTTGTATTACCAATCATGTGAAAGAATATGTATTGACTAATACGTGATGATACAAATTTTGCCGGGAAACCGCCTACTAATTGATATATTTGGTAAATTATTATATATATCCGGACTGGATAGATATAGGGTAGTCCTGTGTACATCTTTCTGTGTACAGTGATTGTAACTTTACCAAGACTGGGCCAAATTTCTTATGATTTTGATGATTCCAGAACCTTGCAGTGCACACAAATACTTAAATGCTAGATGATCAACCTTTTCTGATCAATTCCACAATGTTTCTTTCACGACACAATCGCATGACCAGAACTGGTCTATACCTTTAAGGGACCATTGCTCTACAACTGGGCCATGGCGCCTCCCTTGTCGTGTACTCTTCCTTAGTATAATACGGATCAGATAACAAAATTCAAATGGAATATTTAGAGAGGATCATTTTAATTAATAAACTACTCTTCTTATTAATGTACACTTTTGATGAATCTCATTAATGTTCATATTTTGTTTTGTTCTGCAGTATTCCTGTATTACTGCAAGAACCCACAAGATCAAAGTAAGTATCTAAAAATGGTTTGATGCTCCCAATCATGAAGTTTTTCTATAATGATATAATAATGCAACTCAATAATACAAACAAATTGTACTGTTTAGTCATATGAGTTGATTAAGGTCAACATCCGATAGGGAACGATATTATGTTTACCAACACTTTAGTACAACAACATTATTTTTCTTATCATTTTTAATGGATTATCAAGAATGGTTGCATTTCGTTTTCTACCACAGACTGACATTCCCTCGATAAAGTGATGGCGTACGATTTTGAAAGTCAAGATGCATATAAAAATCAACTACAACCCATTCTGTTTCCTTCCTTCTTCTTCTTCTTCTTCTTCTTCTTGTCCTTCTTTTTTTATCTTCTGTTTCTTCTCCTCTCCCCATCGCTCCCTTGATCTGTTCATCATCCTCATCTTTCTCTTTCTCTTCTTTAATTTCTTTTTTATTTTCCCTTTTCTTATTCCCGTCTCTCTCCCTTTCTCTCTCTCTCCCTCTCCTCTTCCTCAATATTATCATTTTCTTCTTCTTCTCCTCCTTATTTATCTCTCTATCTCCTCTCTGTCTCTCCTCTCTCTCTTGCTCTCTCTGTCTTCCTCACTTTATAACAGCCCTACCACGTCTCTCGGCACCGCCCCGAGTAAAGAACGTCACTACATCGGCGATTGAGATAGAATGGAAGGGGGGTTACGACGGTGACGGACCCGTATGCGGGTTCAACGTCGAGCTTAAACATCCGGGTTCAACGTCATGGACGAGTGTCGGGTTCGTTTACTTCGATGAGGACCAGGATGATTTCGAATACACGATTGAGAGACTCGATGATGGCGCTCTCTACGAGATTAGTGTTATAATTCTGCACTGCTCCGGCATGGAAGGTGTTAGGGGTCCGGAGATCAGCCAGTCAACAGATGACCATGGTGAGTTTGTGGTTTCACTACCAGGTGTTAAATGGGTACCCGGTAGGATGCGAAAGCTAATGTGCGCTTGTAAAAATGACGCCTGGCTGGAATGCTCCCCAGGGAGTGGAGAATGTGCATACATTGTGTGCTTGTAAGCCTGAATCAGATGACCGGGGTAATAACTTGATTGCAGGGCCCTCAGGGACAACAGTATGAATACTTATGAGGTTACCCTGGTTAAACAAGACATATTATTATTATATATTATTTATTATTATTATTATCTGAAGAAAAAAACATGAGATTAAATTGTTCACCCATCAGTTTAAAGCATCGTTCCTATATAACGCGGCCAATCGTTGAGGATGAAACCCACCCTCTACAAATACATATTGTTTTTAACAAATCAGGACGTGTCCGGCTACCGAAAGTCATAACAAATAGATTCAGGGGGTCATTTCTAAAACATGCCATGACACTGTACAATGACAGGTTCAGGAGGGAATTTGTAATTATTAGTTGCAGAATCAGTTATTAAGGATATAAACTGTATGGATATACTGCAAATTTATTTATAATTTGTTAATCTGCCTATTTAAACGTATAACGATATCACCAGTAGTGATCTCTGGTATATCTACGGTTGTAATTTGTGTTCTTTACCAAAGCCTTTACCATTCCGTACCTGATTGCGTATTTTGTATAAATTGATAGTAGGCCTACATGTATGTTAATTGATGTTATATGAATTGAGAAACAACCGGAAAACAATTTGTATGGCATGTAATTGTGCATGATCAAAACAACTGAACTTGAACTTGTCAGATGTTTTAGCCTGTGTAATTAGTTGATAACTATAGCGTCATGATATTTAGTGAATATGGGCTCTGGGGCTTGTATGATCACTTGCACATTTGAAATAACGATTC
>JARBES010000125.1:17246076-17256717 GCA_030265145.1 Strongylocentrotus pallidus
ACTTTCACTGAAGATAGAGGTACTATCTACACAGGGCAACGCACTTTCACTGAAGATTATCCAAAAGCGCACTAAAAAAAGGCGTAATTTAGCGCGCATTACCAATGAGCGCAATTAAAACACATGCGCGCACCGTACCCACAAGGGGTTGGGTTAAACTGTTTAACTTTTTTGGTGTTAATTTAGGCATGGTGTCTTTTAATGAGATGCATACACGTCCTTTTTTTTAAATTGTTTTAGATGTAGAATATAAAGCAAATAATCACCTTTTGGTTTCAGGCGATGGCAAACTATCACTTCCTCGTCGATCAGAATTTATACGCTATCTTACCTCAGCTTCGCTTCGGAAAGATAGCTACATCCAGATCGCTTCGGAAGTGATAGTTTGTCCCATCACCTTCACCAACGGTAGTTATTTGCTTACTATCTCGCATAAATATAGTATAGTATTAGGAGTACCATAGAAATATACAACTTCAATGTATCTCTTTGGGTAATACTCTGTCAATGGTATTGACAAAGAAGTGGTTAAAGAGAAGGATATTTACATGGTCCCTGGAAGAAGAAAAACGATATAATCTTAAAATATTTTCCTCTCTATATTTGTGTAAACATGAGAAGGATATTTACATGGTTCCTGGGGGAAAAACGATTGATTTTTTAATTATCTCCCTCTCTTTATTTGTGTAGACATCAGAAGTATATTTACATGGTTCCTGGGGAAAAACGATTAAATCTTAAAATATCTTCCTCTCTATATTGGTATAGACATGTTATAGTAATGTGAAGTGACATAATGCACTGTCTATCATAACAAGAGTATAGTAGTCCACAGAAATATATAATTTTAATATATATATCTCTGTCTATTTTATTTAATATGTAGTGGTTAAAGAGGACATTAACATGATTCCTGGAAGAAATGTATAATTGTAATACATCTCTCTTGGTAAAACTCCAATTATTCAAATTCTATTGATTTTAATGCAAACAAATAGGATCATTATCATTTTTCTTTTCATGATTAAAAGAAAAATTGTTTTAGTGTAACATATATATAACTGAGCGCAAAAGTAATATGTTAAATCATCAATATGTTAAATAGTTGATAGTTAAGTTGTCAATGTCCGAATAGTCATGAGTTCAATAGTCAATATATAAATATGAATTCGTACATACCATGATGACATACCAATAGATCAGGACGTATTGCTGTTTCACAAGTAACCTCTTGTCGATGGCCCTCGCTTTGTTGGAGTCCGTAAATTCTGGTGAGCGAAACGAGTCAGAGAAACCGAGCGCGAGCCTCTTGTCGATGGCCCTCGTTTTGTTGGAGTCCGTAAATTCTGGTGAGCGAAACGAGTCAGAGAAACCGAGCGCGAGCGAGGGCCTCTTGACAAGTGATCTGAATTTCTTATGTTTTACATTGTTTGGCGAATATTCCTACCCAAGAGAAGTCGGTGAAAGTCATCCAATCAGAGAGAGCTACTATGACGTAATATCTACCGCTCCGTGCAAATTCCCTCCTTGAGAGCGAGACTGGCCGCCTAGTTGTAGTCTGCAAGCACAAACCCTGGTCAGTCGTAAAAGAGAGTCTGTACTTCTACTTCTACGACGATACTCAGCAGGATCCATAAGTCAGGATGTAGTGCTGAGGACTATAGGACTACCATAGAACATGTACTATAGCTGCTCTTGACCTATAAAGTGGTACAACCAGTAGGTACCAATAGGTAGCTGGGCTAGGCTTCTCTCAAGGCAAAATGATTTTTTTGATAAAGTGTCAAATTAGGGTCTGTGCTTGCAGACTAGCCTAGTTGGGCAATCCCGAAACACACACATACACACACACAATCGCTGCGGTCTAGACATGCATAATTCAGTAGGAAATCGGGTCTCATGAATATATAATTCAGATCACTTGTCAAGAGGCCCTCGCTCGCGCTCGGTTTCTCTGACTCGCTTCGCTCGCCAAAATTTACGGACTCCAAAAACGCGAGGGCCATCGACAAGAGGCTATTTCACAAGCAGACGCAACGATGATATAACCAAGAAATATTACCATCTCCCTCAAGCATAGGGGCATAGCCAGAAGACATTGCTTGGGGGGGGGGGGTGTGGAGGGGGGATGGGAGTGGGCGGGTCTTGTCATTTGAGTTGACTAGACTGCGCACACTATCAGAGAGAATGACTGAATTAATTCGATAACGCTGACGCAATCAGTATTCTTATTGATTATTGATGATTATTGATGATTGTAATTTTATTTGAATTATATTTAACTGTAATTTTATTTAACTGACTCCAAAAAAGAATGTTTATGCTTGTAAAGCATGTTTATGCCCGTAGAGGTGTCGTGGTGGATTGGATACGTCACCGGAATGTGGATCACAAGGTCCGCGGTTCAAGTTTCGCCTCGGCACTAATGTTCTTTGGCAGGACATTGATCTACATTTGACACTCTCCACCCAGGTGTTAAATGGGTGACCTATAGGATGCGAAAGTTAATGTGGCTAAATGAGCAAGTGTGCGCTTATTAAAATGCCGCCTGGCTGGAATACTCCACAGAGATTGGAGAATGTGTATACATTGTGTGCGGGTAAGCCTGAATCCGATCACCGGGGGTAATACTATATATACTATATATTGTTTTTGTCTTGTTTTGTCCTTTTGTGTGTCTTGTCCTATCCTGTCTTGTTTATCTTGTCCTGTCATGACATGCTTTGTCCTGTCATGTCCTTTTGTGTGTCTTGTCCTATCCTGTCTTGTTTATCTTGTCCTGTCATGACCTGTTTTGTCCTGTCATGACCTATTTTGTCCTGTCATGTCCTTTTGTGTGTCTTGTCCTATCCTGTTTTGTTTATATTGTCATGTCATGACCTGTTTTGTCATGGCATGTCTTGTTTTATCATTTTATGTAATTTTCCTGTCCTTTGTGTCCCGTTTTGTCATTCTTTTCTTTTTGTATTTTTGTTGATTATTTAGATACTTTTAAATGGTTTACCAAAATATGTTATTATATTATATCTATTTTACTGTGATACTTTCACATGATTTATAACAATAATGTTCATATTATATTTATTCTTGGAAACCTACAGAAACAAGCTATGCTTTCCAGTAGGTTCCTGTTTCATTTCATAATGTTGATCTTACTTTGTCAACTATATTCTTTATTGTGCAAACAATTGTTGTATGAAATTTATAAATCAATTAATCAATCAATCATTCTGTATCAAGCGCTTAGTCCTGAAAAGCGCTATATAAGAACGAACTATTACTATTACTTACACTGTCGCTCATATATCGAATTATGGAATTATTTGTACAATGATTTCTTCTTAATAGATCTAGATAATAGTATATATTCTCAGATTTTATTGAATAATAATTTGCCAGTGTTTGTTTTGCGTGACTGCTAAAGCATGTGTATGCTACTATGCTTATCAACAAAGGAGACCTACGCCCTTAAGTCATAAATGACAGTAATGAGGATTAATGCCCCACCAAAGGGCACTAATATAGCACATCAACACAGTTTTGATCCTGTGGTCTCAAAGTTACGAGGCCATTGCTTTGGCACTGAACCATGACTGTACGCAGCGGGGGCTTGGGTAGGGGGCAGTTCCCACAAATACAAAACAAACAACGAAAATGGAATAAATTATTAATAATTCATTGAACGTTTTATGTTTCAGATAAGATAATTTTATCTGACCTAAATTGAACAAGATAATATAATCTCCCCGACTCGACAAAGATAAAATTATCTTACCTGACTTGACAAAGTTAATATTATCTCCCCTGATTTTACAAATATAATATTATCTACCAGCACCCGACAATGATAATACTATCTGCCTGGACTTGACAAAGAAAACACTATATCCTAAATTATATATACAGTGCAACCCAGAAAAAACGAAACCCAGAATTATCGATGTTTTATCATAACTTAATCACAATTTTGATAACTGAATGACGCATATTTGTAAAGCTTAGATCCTCTTCTTTTATTTGATGCAACTCATATGATGCATATTTCACGCATAAGTGATTAAAACGGATTTAAAGAGAGGGAACCAACAAGTCATTTGGCGGGCGGTATCTGAATTTCGAGGAGAAAATCACATTTCTAGAAAATTCAGTATTTGCCCTTTCATATGATACCTTAATCAGGAAAAATGAGCAAGGAATAACAAAGTTATGTTTGTTTAAAGTGATGTTTGCATTTCCATAATTTGATTTTAAAGTTCGTTTTCTTTGGCCTCCTGCCGTAGCAACAAGCAGAACTGACAACAGACTTAACTCCGTTTCGTTGAAAATCAGCCATGCATGAAGTCTTTCGTATATGGCTGATCGTCAACGAAACGGATTTAAGTCTTTTTTTCAAATCCGTTTGTTGCTACGGTAGGCAGCCATTGAAAACGACTTCGTTTATTAAAATTATGGGAATGCAAGCATCACTTTAAGCAAACACAACTTGCTTAAAATGAAAGCGGAGGATCTAAGCTTTTAAAGTATGTGTCATGTATTAATTATAATTGTGATTAAGTTATGATAAAACATCGATAGTTGTCGGTTTCTTTTTTTCTGGGTCGCACTGTATATATATATCAATGTGATATATTGCGTTCCTTGAGTGACTATATTGTGTTGCATTTCCAGGTAGTACAATTGTAAAGATAAAGAAAACCTTTCCGAGTGAGGGATTTTTTTAAAGGTAGGCGTTACTACTGCAGCTAGAAGGGATTAGACCACACACACGAGCCAGCGAGGTCACTGTGACAGGTGGCTATCTCATTAACTCAGCTCTCATTTAACATACGAAAAAGAGGATCATGGGGACAAACAGGCACCGATTTGGGAAGTTTTCTATATAGAGGGAGCAAGTAGCTACAAGTAGGACAGTGTGCCTTTAAATTAAAAAATAATATATTAGTTGAAATTATAAAAACGTTAGCTTTGATAAATTGTAGTGAATTTCATTTTAACCTTTTTCAAAATAAACATAATGCTTTAATAAGAGACGTGACATTTAATTTCCCCACTTGTTTTACTAAATAATGAACAATGATTTGTTCATTTTGAAAAGATATACTGTTCGTATATAAAAGACCTCCCCAAAAGTGATGAATAGAAATTAACAAAATATATACAAAAAATGGTCTTCAGTAAAAACTCTCTCTGACAAACGTAATATCGTTCTTTCAATGTACAGTTCACAAATAATACCCGTACCGAGTTTTGTGAAATTTAAAGTATGTGAAAAAATGATTTGTCCCGATTGATGTTTCTTGAGAACGTGAAATGTAAAAGCTTACGTAGAAATGAATTCAACAAATGCCCTTAATCAACCAGTCAATTTTTCATTCTTTGGTTATTAAACACATAAAAACATTAAATTTACAAGGAGTATGAATATACTTCAGTGTTTATTGTATGGCCTTGACTTACTTTTCCTTATAATGTATTGTTCAGTAAGAAGAATCTAACACAAGCCTAGTTATGCTTTTAAGATTTACGCCTTCTGCCTTTTATTATAACTGTTTACGCTTCTATACGATTGCTTATGTTTATCATATATGTACAAATGCATTACTTAATACCAATACATGCTACCTTAAAATTTACAGAACATGATATAGATTCGCGTGTGTTAGCGCTTACTGTAAAGACAATTAAAAAAGAGGAATTTTCTTAACAATTCGTATCAAAGACAGTATAATCCTGTACTTGAAAAATTTCTAATTATATGTTCTATGTTTCTTCTAGTAATATAATAAGATAACCATAATGACAGCATAAGGCTAAAGGCTAGTTCAGATATAACCCGGCTAAACTGCAGCGGTTGTTTGTGATGACGTAAAGTGTATTTCCCTCCCCATTGTAAAGCGCTTAGAAACATTGTAATAAGCGCTATAGAAATATAATGTATTATTATTATTATTATTTATTATTTTAGTATATTATAATACAGAGCTCAGTGAATACGCGCAAGTACTTTATTGCGTGCAGTCGCCATTTATTTACACGTGAGAAATAACAATATCGACCGCGGCTGCTTCTTCCCCCTTTTTTCGGCGGTTTACCGAGCCATATGTGAACGAGCCTTAATAAGACTCGAATTCGTGTGTTACGTGTAAAGAGATGTACATTTGGTGTCATATACTATGGTACATGAAACGAATATACATTTTTACAGCATAATTTTTTATTTTTTTTAACAACATACAAAACAAAAACTCATTTTCATTTCTTGGCTTATTTTTTCCATTAACCAGTGACCCGTTTCACAAAGTCTTTTTTTCAATGAAAAATGACAAAAATCAGTCACAAATCTGCTGATAACCAATCAGAAGCAAGGATTTCACTAGCTTATAGCAAAAACTGCCATTTGCCACTGAAGACAAGTTTTGTGAAACACACCCCAGGGATTCACAATTCCGAGTAAAATGATTCACAACATAATGCATTAAACATTTCTTTATATCTGAAGATTTTTTTTTTTAATACTGAATGTATACGGATTTTTTATTTCCTAAAGCTACATAGTAGTCATTCTCCAGTGCATCTTACATATTTATTTATCTATTTTTGTTTAGATATTAGACATATTTTTGTTTTAAGGCTAGCCCTATCAGCAAATAAGTACTGGCTTTCATTGGGGCCCTTCATTACACAAACAAGTATATATATTTCAACACATTTACATATAAATAAATATCAACAATTACAAAATACGACTTTGAAAACATTGTAATTAAGGTTTTATATAAGCGGATTTGAACATAGTAAATAACGAAATGAGTAACATGTATATAATACAAATATATATATGCTATCGATGAAAATTGAAGCAAAACAGTAATATACAAAAACTCTTAAAACAAAAGAAAAAAAAGAAGAAGAAGAAATAAACAGGAAGAAGATATAATAAAATAAACACAAAGAGGAGAGAAAGAAGAGATATTTGATACCAGGCTGAATTACACATTCATGTGTGCACGTGTCTCTCAGCGTCATGCTCTCAGGCAGACTATTACCACTAGTAAATTATTCAAGATTGCCTTCATATCTCGAAGGCAAGGATAATTTGACAGTATGATGCAAATTCCTAATGGCTGTTGGCTAGGGCACAGTGCATTACACAAATCCTGTCGGTTGTAAAAATGAAGTTCACTTTTGGTGATTAACAACACCTGTTATTGGGTAAACACCCAAATAGTGTCAAATTCCCAAAACGCTTTACACTTGTAACACTTTAAGTATATGCAAAACTTATTTGTCCCGATTTATGTTTCTTGAGAATGTGACATATAAATTAAAGCTTACATCGAACTATATTCAACAAAGGCCCTTAATAATCAGCCAGTCAATCTGTATTCTTTGGTTATGAAACACACAAAAACATCAAATATACAAGGAGTATAAATAATGCAGTTGTTTTCAGAGTGTCGAATTCCCCATGAAAATCCACGACTGTGAGCCTGTCACTTCAACACTCGACCAAACACTTCACCTTACACTAACCCTAAAACTACTCGAAAAGTCAATCGAAAATATTTATGTTTGATGAAACAAAGATTTGCATATACATCACATGATCCGACGATAAGTGAACCGCGGTCAATATCCGAACCGAATTTCAACTTCAATCCAGGGCTTTGACAAATCTTTTATGGATTGAAGTGGATTTCGTTCGTTCGTTTATGCATATCATTTTCATTAAAAAAATTAAAAAAAGCAAATAAACATATCTTTATTTACATACTAAGGCAGAGAATGTTCACTTTATAAGATAACCTTTAATGAATAGGAGGCCCACGGTGGCTTTTAAAAAAAAAGTTCCCCTGAATATTATAATTTATATTACTGAGTATAATATTAGTTAAATATATCACAAAAGACAGCGATAAACACAACATAAAGAGAGAAACAATTACAAAACATGTATGAAATAACGTACAATTGGAGGGGTAAAAAGGCAACTAACTTGACTATTTGAACCAGGTAACGGCAGCTATTATCCAAACGAGGTGATAACGAATGTGCATATTGATTTAACTCTCCTAAACGAAGTGAAACAACCCCTACAATAGTGGATTTGAAATCCCAAGCGAAAACAACGCTCCTAAAACATTGAATTATTCTCTACTAGAAGAATGGATTTACAGTTACAAACGAAGCAAAATTGACTTCTTATAGAGGTGATTTTGCTCCCAAAAGAAGTAGAAAAGACTCCGAAAATACTGGATTTTCATTCTGTTGAAAGAGCAATGTTGTGATCTTATGCGGAGATGTCGACTTGGCAGACTGTACCTATTTGAGCGTGGTAATTACAAGCTTGGTCGTGCATTTGAATTTGGTAGTAAATCATACATTCATCGTCCTCTGGTTGTCCAGGACCCCAATTTATAGTGGAAAAAAATTAAGTATATGATGAATAATAAAGGACCAAGGAGACCTCCCTGTAGGACATCACGATTTCGGGCCGCGGTCGTATCAATGACTTTTTACATCAATATATTGTTTTCTGTTTGACAGATGAATCCTGAACCACACCAAAATCCCATAACTTATTTAAGAGAATACCATAGGCACTGGTATGGAAAGCAACTGAACTGATGTTGATGTAACATGTTTTGGAACCAAACTCATTCTTTGAAGCAAGTTGTTGTCATTTTTTCATAGGAAATTCATCTATGTTGATGTGTCAATGTTTGAACAGTCTACTAAAAACTAGTACATAAATTTGAAGAGTCAATTCCGATTTAAAAAAGTGGATGTAGAGTGTTTTACATACACATGGGTATTATTGAAATTGTTATCAATATCATTCAACGGAATCAACATAACTCTTCTAATTATTGCCATTTTTATCAGTCTGTAGAGGCAGGTGATCAAAGAGGCTGACATCGTTGAATTCGGCTACAGCTCACGAGAACAAACAGCATTTTGTAAAGCCCCTCTGCACTATTTTGGCACGGAGGGATTAGACTTCTCTGCAAAGTCACTGGCAGATGGTTATCTCATCAAATCAGCTCTCAACTAACATAAGAAAAAGGGCATCCTGGGGGATCAACGGGTACCGCTAGTTTGTGTGGAAATGGCAGGCAAACCCATATTTTCTGACTTCGGCCCTCCGCTTAACAGTTCAGCAAAACACTAGCTACCAATCGAAATGACCAAAATGGTCAAAAACCGTGCGAGTTCATTCAATGAGATTTTGATATCAGCTCATATGTTTACATTGTATTTGGATTTCAAAAGGCATCCATCAAATCCTTCTGACTGAAAATTTTGGACAACAGTCATAACAAGTGTTCATTTGGGACAAAACGGTGACCATATTTGAATACATTTTTGTTGATGGATGTCAATTTCACCATTTTTTCTAGCAGCAGGGCACAGCTGTACACAGAATTGGCCCATCAAATCTCCTTTGCTGATAAAAAAATGAAAGTAAAAATCACCCCTGACCGAAAGTGGCCACAATAAAAGAAATATCGTGAGTTATATCTATTATTTCGAATCAGCTATTAAAAACTTCCCCTCGGGAAATTCGAATTAAAGTCCATTTTTGGCCATAGCTGATATTTTTTGGTCAACTTTTTCCCATCATGCATAACGCGAATTCGACTAAACATTGGTGTCGCTAGATGTCGCTATAAATTGTGAATCTATCGTATTCGGGTAACTATTGGACTGACATTGCTTCATCAATAATAACAATAACAATAATAATAATCATAATAAAAACATCGACAACGAAATCAACAATAATGACAATATTGATAATAACTAGCACTTAGTACGCGTTATGAAGTAGAACATCAAAGCGTTAACAAATAAGCAATACATGATAGTGATTCAAGTTTTTATAAGAATACAAAAACCAAGAACGAAATAAATTTTAAAATTACACATTTGCATGAATGTATTTGTCAGCGTTTAATAGTCAGCTGCATTGTTGACACGTCGGTATACTTAAATCTCGGTTTGTTAAACTCTCGACTCAATCCACTTATTTCCTTTTTGTGCTGATTTACCATCCTATTTCTAGAGCGTTTGCATTCATTTCTTTTCTTGTTTCTATCTTTCTTTTTTTGTTTGCCTTCTTTTATTTTTCCTCATTTGTTACGCTTTCTTATTTATCTCCTTCCTAAAAATCATAATTACTTTATTGTTACATATCTTTTTAACGTATTGATTTTCTATGAATACTTTCTTTTCAAGACGTATTGTTAAACAGCTTCTGATATACTATTACTTTAGCAAGTTCTGCTTCTATTAGTTCCTCTTAATCGTGCTATTATGATATTTGTCTTGTTTAATTTTTAATTTTGTGGTATTTACTTATATCAAATCGCAAATAACCTTGCAGTTTCATTGTACCTGTATTATTTTTGAATGAGAAATGAAATCATTTCATTTATTCAAATGTAATGACTTAAAATGGGGGTTTATTCTAGATAGATATTTGTTTTCAAGAATTTAGAATTGGTCTATAACATGAGGTGAATTGATGAAATATGGGATATCGTATCCGGACACCTAATAATCCGTGGGCCAGAGGGGGCTACCGTGCACCCCCCCCCCTATGATCCTACTTTTTGGGTGTCATTTTGTTCATTGGGA
>JARBES010000125.1:17457047-17469452 GCA_030265145.1 Strongylocentrotus pallidus
ATATCCCCCTCCCCCCTTCATTCCAGAGCTAAACAAATCCCCCCTCCCTTCCCGAGCATTCACATCTACATGTTTGTTGGAAATCCTGTCTCGCCGTCCTTAACTGTGGAAGTTGTCCCATTTTCTGAAGTATGACGATGGTTTATCGATATTCACTTCTTAACGTATGCATAAACAGTATGAATTAATTGATACATGTTTCAAGAGGCGGCCGAAGATCAACGATGCTAAATATCATTTTAATTCTGAACGAATACATTTTGAACGAATACATTTTGAACAGGGCAGTTCGTTCGTTCGTGTTTCCTTAGATCAAGATTAGTATATTGATCTTCGGAGTAGTTGCTACAACCAGCCGTGTCAGACACGTTGCCCCGGGGTGCGAGATAGGACTCTTCTAGCGTGCGCGTGCCACCATTTATTAACACAATTATACAATAACAATTAACATCACATTTAATTAAAAGAATGAAGCGATTGATATTACTCTTATATTACGGGGAAATATAAACAAAATATAGACAGACATATAAGGAGTGAGAGCAAACTGAGAGAGAAAAAGGGGATGGCTTAAAGCAAGTGTGAGAACTACATGATGTTGATACAAATCAGGTCCAATTTCAGTCCTCAAGCAGAAGGCCACGTAGCATTAAAGGACAAGTCCACTCGAAAATAACTTACTTTCAATAAAAGCAGACAAATAAGACAAACCAATCAAAAAAGTTTGAGCAAAATCGGATAACTAATTACAAAGTTATGATTTTTTGAAAAAAAGTATGTAAAACTATGGAACAATTAGAATCACAACACAAATTGCCAAGATGGTTATCAGTTTGTGACGTCATGTCCTCACTATTTATCTATTGCTGTATATGTTTTAATCCCATTAATTTCCCTTAAGTTATTCCCCAAAACTTGATTTCCCCATGCATGCCTTTGCCCAGGTTATGTTTTGTATCATAATTGCGTGCATGACATTTCACAAAATCTTTTGATGAACTTTCAAGAATTTATACTATTTTCTGAATATTGTATATATTCATAATTATTGATTTTAGTTATATAAATAGTTTATCAAAATTCACATTTTTCATGTTTTAACTGGGAAAAATTACTCTATATTTATAGTGCATCCACACAAACACATATTACTATGAGTCTAACTTGGATGCTGGTGTGAAGAAATAAGATTCTTAAGGAGAAAATAGGAAATTTATATCATAAATATATAGAAAATAATTAGTGGATAGTGAGGACATGACATCACAGACTCATGAGTGAGTTGCCAATTTGTCTAGTGATTTTCAAAGTTTTTAATGTCATTAAAAATGCATAACTTTCTTATAAATTATCCGATTTTGCTCAGACTTTTTTTGATTGGTTTGTCTGATTTTTCTGCTTCTATTGAAAGTAAGTTACTTTTGGAATGGACTTGGGCTTAAAGCTCCAGAATGAGATTTATACTATAGTCTGTCAAGGTAAACAAAATTTTATGTAGCTACAGGGTGTACATGTAATCCCAGAAAAAGTGCAATGCATTTTATACTCGAACATGGTAGTTTCCACATTAATTTCCAAATACCTAGAACATCTTATTTCTACTCATACTTTCTCAATTGTAAATTAATAAAATAACCGCTTCAAAAAAGAAAAAAGAAAGAAAAAAAGTATTTAAAACAATATATATAAACAACAAATAATAATGAAAGTACATGTAGTCCTGTACTAGGTAGGACAATGGGGCTTTGAACGGTCGAGAAGCTTATCATTTCTGTAATAAAACTTCTGTCAACAATTTCATTGTAATCGATTATATCTTAAATGTTTATGGAAGTAAGTGAACAAAATTAAACCTTTTAGGACATGAACGATGAAGCTTACATATTAGCAATTGAATCATATCCTTATCATCCAATTAATAGACATTTAGAGAATGTTGTGCCACTTGTGTGATGATGACTAGAGATTGTCAAAAACAAAATAATGGATACAATTATTTCCTAACATCAGGGTAATTATGTGTCAGACCAATTTTGGGAGTAATTTCACCCATCTTTGGGTAATGTTTTCGTCAATAATAATCTATTTTTTTCTACAAACTGAGCAAACAAATAAAAATAAAAACAATGCAGTGTTCTGATTTAAGCCCTATTAAAGCGACTAATAAACTTCATTTACGCCAGATTTTGTTAAAACTGTGAAAACGTTAGTATCACATGTGAAAGATCACTATAATTATGCAAAATTTCCATTGTGTGATTATATGGGCATTCAAATGAACTGTTAATGGGCGAATACCCGTTTCCTGGATGACAGGGGCGTACACCCTCAGATTTTCCACAAACCAATACATAACCCTCGAGAAAGGTGTCCTTTTTGTGATTGAAAAGGTGCCTATCCTGAGAGGAACATTACATATTATGTCAGTCAATGTTCTGCCCTATGTACCCATTATAGCATTACCTTGTCCTCTTTCTCACCCTGAAAGGTGTTCCTTAAAGGGACTTGGTAACATTGTTCAGATGAGATATAGTGGTGCTTAGATAGTGACTTCAATGCTAGATGTACAATTAAATATAATCTGAAAGTGAAAACGGATCATTATTAATGATACAAATTGGGAAAAACTGATCTGATCGAATGGCCATAGGCGCTATCTGAAATATTTGAAGTTTACCGGGAACACCGGTAGATCTTTGGTTATTCAATTTCTCGAAAGCAGAAGTGTTTTAGGGGCTTTTTTTTTTAGTGCTTATAATACATCCACAGGGGCATCCAAATGTATCCAAATTGTAAATAATTACTATCCATCCAATTTTCAAAATTTCCCAAAACTTTGCATTACCTGGGTTGGGTAACCATTTGATTTTCGGTTTCATTTTTTCAGGAACGCAAAGTACATATAGATACATATATATGGTTTTGTGCTTGCCCAACAAAGCAACATGTGCATTCTAAATATATATTTAAACATCCATTTGAGCAGAATTGATAAATTACAGTAAAACAGAGTGGATAGAGAATAAAAGAGAGGGGCGGAAAGAAGAGACAGAGAGAAAGAGAGAAAGAGACAGGGAGAGAGTTAGAAAGGGGTAGGGTGGGGGAAGAGATTAACCGAGTTGAATTTGTGAGGGAGTTAGGGAGAGGGAGGTAAAGAAAGAGATAAAGGGAAATGGGGAGGAAGAGAGAGAAAGAGAAAGAAAGGTAGAGAAAGGAGGGGAGGGAGAGGTAGAGAGAGAGAGAAAGAAAGAAAGAGAGTGGGGAGTAAGGAGAAAGGGAGTGAGAGAGAGCGTAAGAGAGAAATGAGGAGGGAGAGCGAGAGGTAGAGAAATGGAAAGGGGGAAAATGGGAAAAGTTATGAATCTTTGAAGTGTTACTGGTGTTTACCCTCGCCCATATAGGACCTAAAGTATTCAAGGAATTTCTTCCAATGGGTTAATATATATATCACATAGTTAGGTGGCAACCTGTAGAGCGACCGTGAACATGATGAGAGAAAACCATACGCCATGTAATTAAAAAGGGAGGTTATATAATACAAGCCCTCATTAAAATTACATGGGTACTGCTCCAAATTTGCCATTATCATTAGGGTGGTTCCTAATCTCATTAGGATGATTACTGAATTTAAAAGACCATGTCGTAAGTGCAAAGCGAATTGGATGATCAACTGAAAACTAATCAGCCATAGATGACAACAACATCAGTTACATTGTATTTTAATGTCTGTTAGAGGAGTAATAGCTCTTTGAAAATCGAAAGCGTTTGACCTAAAAACAAGTTATCGACTTGATGGCAATCATTTTATGTGAAGTACGCATATTTACAGTGACTTATTATTAATCAAGCACGGCTCATGCTCCAGCTATATATATATATTAGGGACTTTTAGATTTGCACAACGACAACGTGGATTACTACGATCGATGTCCTTTTAATGCACTGCCTTGAATGGACGTCACACGTATCAGTCCACGCAAATCTAAAAGTCCCTAATATACATACGAGCTGATCCGGTCCACATGTTGTGTCGTCACCGTAACTGCGGCAAATTTGACCCCTGTTGCCCCGTAAATTCGAGGGCTGCGGAAAATAAGGCTTCAATTTGCTTTTGTGCAATACTGAAAAGTATTTAATATTTTGTTTCAACGTCCATTCAGATTTCCATTGAATCATATAAAGTTGAGTTTTCTTCAGATAGGGTCTTTAATATCTCATAGTAAAATGGTATACCGCTAGACATGTTACACCGCCAAGCAGAAATATGACGTATTGGGCGAAAGACGTTGGTATATCCATGGAAATACTGAGCAGGTACTACGATGGCGACCACTTGACATAATAATGGTCAAACCAACCAATTTTCGATGCGATAAGGTTATACAGCGTTAACATTTATATTGAATTGATTATGTTTTGATAAAGGTAAACAAATGGTAATAATAATCAGCGACCATGAACAGATAGTTTGTGTGTGTGTGTATATATGTGTGAGTGTGTACGTGGACGGGGCGGGAAAGGAGAGGTGCGCATTTGAACGAGCCAAATGTCTTTTTGCAATGACGTGACATGAAACGTGGTTACAGATAGTACTTTACTAAAAAATAAAAACAATAAGTGTACCCCTCCCCCCTCCTAACACACACCCTCACAAGTTCGTTGTCAAAGGCTATTTTAGAACTTGTTATATTTAAATTATTTTAGGAGGTTACCTGTTGCAGAAAACAATATGTTGACGATGAGGAAACAGGTTGCCCGAGGCCTCAGGGTCAGTTGGCGGAAAGAAAAATGAAATATTGAAACACTGAATTTTGTCATGGTGATACAGAAATGAATTTGATCAGGGGAAGTGCGATATTAATTTCGTGCATAAACATTCCCCTCGCATCTTATTTGTTCTCAATCTCTCTTTCCCTCTTGTCTCGTTCTCTCATGTTATCATTCATTCTATATCTTTCTCTCTTTCTCCCTCAATCTTTCACCTTATATCGCTCTCATTTTATCATTCATTTTAAATATATTGCTCCCTCTCTCTCTCTCTCTCCATCTTCCACTTTATCTCATGTTATCATTCAGTTTATATCTCTTGCTCCCCTCTCCTTCTCTCTTTCTCTCTCTCTGATTCTCTCTCTCTTATCCTATTAATACCTTGCTCTTCCCTCCTCCTCTCTCTTGTCCTATCTTCTCATCTTTCATTCTATCTTTCTTTCATTTCATACCTCTCATGTTATGCTTCAACACATTCTTCTACACCCAATTCTACCGTTTCATTTTTTAGAACACTTTCCTACAATGAACTCACAATTCACACACATCCAAATAGGTGTCCATTTTAAGTTTTATTTGCATATTAAGCTTTTATTGTACAGCACATGGAAGCATTTTATAAATTCTTCACATTTTTCCAATATTCCAGTATCATCAAAACATGCATTTTGAAGTGGTATTCTGAATAATACATAAAGGCATGTACATGTACATGTTATTATTGTAATAAGAATGATAATAATAAAAATAATGATAATACTACTACTATTTAATACTAATAGTAATGTATTATCCACTAGACATTAATACAAATATATTAAAATAATAAATATTACTCCAGTAAAATATGCTATCACCTCCTGTAGGGTTGAAGCAAGAAGAGCATTAACTCACAGACTTTAAAAAAGAGTTAATGCCCTTCTGGCTCTGAACAGAGGATACTTTCTCACTTCCTTTAATAGGGGCCAGGGGGGTGTTTCACAAAGATTATAAGTCTAACTTAACTCTAAGTTGGAATTAAATATTATGGAGAGCCATTTGTAGCCTTATAATGTAATATATTCAAAAGCAAAAATTCAAGTATTTTAGACTTTCCATAAATTTCACATCAAGGACATGAAATCTTACTGATAATAGAAAATATGAATAATTAGAATCAACATTTTATGCCTTTTAAAAGAACTTTTACAACATATTTTCAAGGATGCTCACGGCTTTCCATAATTGTTAAGTCCAACTTAGAGATAAGCTCAACTTAGGATCTTGGTGAAACATCCCCCGGCTACAGTAATTAACAATCAATTCAATGTTCAATAAATAAAAATAATTAACTGCTACACAGACTGGAAAATACTGTTAACTAACGGCCTTACCTTTTTTTTCTTCAATACTGATTTTACACTTTTTCTTGAAGTACATACATGTAACTCTTGGTCAAATCAGTTCAATATGCTTATACAGTATCACTGTGTTTTGGGGTTTTCTAAAGTTTAGTTTTGAAAAACAAAGTGCAATACACTTGATTTTTTAAAAATCTATATCTATATAAAAACATGTTGTTCATGTATAAGGATCTAAAATCACAATTTACTTTCAATTTTTTCAGAAAAACATAATGAAATTTCAATTAGCTTGAAAGGATATTTCTAAAGAGTCATCTTAAAGGAGTGAAACATCTTAAACACCAAGAATAAATCTGGTAAATATGTAGAATGAAAATGACGGAAATGTTCACATTATTCTACAGTGTACATATCTTAACGTGATTTGCTGAATAGAAACTGAATAGAAAATAAAAGTGATATACTAGGCACGCCCATTTTTCTTAGTTGCAATGTCATTTCTCGAGTATACACTATTCAACAACATCTATACCCACTTGACAAATATACATACATTACTTTTCATTCAATTCAAAGGAAAGATTTAATTTCCTTTATATATATAAACATGCGTCTTCCGTTGTTAAAGTGTCTAGTTGTGGCAAGTTTCAGTTTTGCAACAATATTTCAGTTTTGCTAAGCTTTCAATGAGTCGGACTTGTAGTGTCTCAGTTTTCAAGTGATAGCATGCAGGAGGGCCCTTGTACGCAATGCTAGCTCTTGAGAATTTCTATCTTTCATTATAACATTAATTAACAAAAGAAATATTACACGAAATACTTGCGTAGGAGAGACTTCACTTACAAGGAAGATAAATTTTAAAAAACATTTGTAATTGAATTTAAAGAGCAATTCAACTCTTGTAAGGAGTTCATTTGTATGAAAGCAGAAAAATAAGATAAACAGAATGGCAAAAGTTTGAAACAAATCGGACCAATAACAAGAAACTTATGAAGGTTTGAAATATGAGTTTAATAAGTCGCTGCGAATCTGAAATTGGGAGTTTGGTCAGTGGATTGAGATGTAGTCGCGAATAACCCTCCTATTTTTTGTGTACCAAATTATCATAAATATCTATTTTTCCTCCTAAGTGCATTATCCCTTTAATAGGGCACTACTTACAATAATAGTTCATGGATAGCAGAATATTATAGGTCCTCTAAAGAGAAAAGATCCTCCCGAGTCATACATTATTGAAAAATAAATGTTGGAACAAATGAGAAAGTTGTCCGCTACTACATCACAGTGAAATTACCAATTAAGCCAATTTGAACAGCCCATACCTACAGTGATTCAAACATTCCCAACTTTCACAATTTTCCTCTAATTTCATGCAACCTTTCACTGATCTGTTTTCTCATTCTGCTGCTTCTATTAACACCAACTTATATATCAGGGCAGACTTTCCCTTAACAGACATAACATGCACTTGCATTACAAAGTCTTTTTGAACCCTGTTTCATGAAACTTGTTATCGATAACAAATGCTAGATCTCTATGACATATTCACTCTTAGCCAATCAGATAGCACGATTTCAGTAGCTTATAACAGTTATTATAACTTGTTCCAGATAACATGTTTGGTGAAACAGGGCCCTGGTTTACAGCAGACAATAAAAGTCCTACACATTTTGAGTAATACACATGAATACATACATGTACAGACCATATACAGTCAATACATTACAGCACAATCATATTTCCTCAATATTTACACAAATATGCTACATACATGTACACCACATGTAAATACATCTTCAATACTTATTTTGGGAAGGGATGCATTATGTACCCTTCCTTAATAGCATGAGTAACAAACGTTACATAATAATATGGACTTCTTAGAATTACCATCGCTTTACAACAACAAATAATTTCTTGATATCAAGAATTAACCTTGCTTTACAACAGAAAATCATTTCTTGATATCAATGATCCAATTCTTGATATCAAGAAATAGGAATATATGTTAAAAACGGCTTGCCATGGAAACGATGATTCACGTTGTTCTCGTCCACTCAATCTAAAAGTCCCCAATATATTCATAAAGTGGGGATCATTTTGAAGCGCGATTTTTTTAGGGCTTGGGGAGCGAGTTTTATTGCAAATGAGATAAGGAGTTATTTCCTTTGTGAACAAGATAAACAGAGTCTGGTATCTATAGACTATCCTTTCTCACTTTCGTCTCACAACCCTTTCACACATCAGTTCAATCACGTGATATCCTATGTGTCTTAACCCATTGCCTACTGGAAACCATGTGGGCCCTGTATTAAGCCTATGGGAATTACATAACTCGGTAGTCAACAGGTTAACAGTTGTATTCAATGTGAAAGGGGCTTTAAACCATATGGTTCACTTGTCAGTATTATAACACAAAACAGCATATGGTTCATCAGGCTTAGTGCCTGCCATTGAAGAGTACATGTGAACTGCTTCTGTATATAAATTATATACATAATTGGGGTTGTTCCAGAAGGCAGTCCCCACCCCCCAAAACTTGAAGTGTTTTGTTCATTTGTACAGCTTGTAGATAAGAAAAAGTCAATTAATTTTATTTCAGTTACATGCAGTTGTCAATAAAAAGTTAAACCTTTTATTTCCAGTCGCTTCTCAGTTAATTATATCTCAGTTGGAGGCTTAATTAGGGGAGGAAACAAAACTGACGAGTTGTGAATCTCACTTTTCATTCTATCTTCATTCTTAAAAGGGTAGTCGACCCTGATAATAAGTTGACTTTCATGTACATGTAGAAGCATGAAAATGAGACAAACAGGTCAGTGACCTTACGTTTGAGCAAAAAAGGATCAAAAAAAATAAAAAAGTTGTGGATTTATGAAACACAAATTGACCACTCTGTGACGTGTCTCGCTACATGTACATGTAGCTCCCCTCCCTTTTGCCTTGTGCGTACTAAAAACTTGCATGATTTGTCAGTAATTTTTAATTATTGTTCCACTAATGACAACTTCAAAAATGTATTCCTTTCCCATTTCTAATGAGATATAGCTCAAACTTTCATTAATATGTTTTTCTAATTTTCTGCTTTTATTAAAACTAACTTAATATCAAGGTGCATGGACTTCCCCTTTAAATGTTAGCACCCCTCCCAGCCCCTCTACCACAAATCAAAGAGTGTTGACGCCTGTGCAAGGCTTTCAACTGTCTGACACCGTACACCATTACCACATGTTATTTAAATGTACATGCACAAAAACACTCAAACAGATGTTCGATGCAGTGAATAATAAGCCCCAAGATAACTTGAGTTCAGACTGCATATGAAAAAACGTGTCAAAATTCAACCGGTCTGAACCAGGTTAATCACATTACATGAACTTGTGTGCACTAACTGCTTAAACTGCACCATTCGGACAAGGCATTTGTAAACCGACTCCAAAAGCCAGGGCTCTGTTTCATGAAACTTGTTATCAATAACAAATGTTACATTTCTATGACAAGTATGATCTCAGTCAATGAAATCCTAAGCTTCAGTAGCTTATTACAGTTAAATTGTAAACTGTTATTCATAACAAGTTTTATGAAATGGGGATCCAGATTCAACAACCTCTCACCTTCAGAGCCCTGTTTCGTAAAAATTGATATCATTAAAGAAATGCTAAATGTATACGATAAGTTTGATCTCAGCCAATCATATGCCCCGATTTCAGTAGCTTATAACGGTTATTGTAACTTGTTATTGAGAACAAGTTTCATGAAACAGGGTCCTGAGAAGCAAAACTTTACAGGTAAATCAATGGCAAGAGGCATATTTTGGGGTTGAAAAATATTGAATCTGTGCAAGATTAGATATAACTATTTTGTAGATTTGTATTTAATTAACAATGTATATAATATTCTATTTTGAAATTGAATATTCTCTGAAAATATATTCAACGTGGTATCAAGAATTGTACATATGCAATTTATATTTCTTTTCTATTCTTTCATTCCAAATTGCAATTAAACACTACTTTAAATGTGCACTAGTTTACAATGGCTGTGAATTGTGAATTCATTCTAGAATAGTGGTCTAAAAGAGAGAGAGTTAGAGAGGGAGGGAGAGAGAGAGAGATGGACAGACAGACATAGAGATGGAGAGATAGGGAGAGATAGAGATAGCAAGAGAGAGACAGAGTAAGAGAGAGACAGAGAGAGAGAGACACACACACAGAGAGAGAGATAGAGAGAGACAGAGAGATAGAGAGAGTGAGGAGAGAGAGAGAGGTAGAAATAGATAATAGAGAGAGAGAGACAGAGCAAGAGAGAGAGACAGAGAGATCGGGAGAGAGAGAGAGATAGAGAAAGAAAGACAGAAACAGAGAAAGACAGAGACAGAGAAAGAGAGATACAGAGAGAAAGATTCAATTGTTGCCAATTTCAAGTTGTAAAAGGGCTAGTCACCTCACAAACTTCTCTCTGTTGGACTCCATTCAAAGCGAAGCAGGAATGTGCATAAAAAGCAGCAGTGTTTTCTTTCAAATACTGATCATTCCTTTTCAGAACTTTTGCTCTTCGCAGATCTACATTGCATGCTCTGTTGGCTATTCCATGCATTTTAAGAATAAAATCTATTTGTACATCAAAGTGTTTCTAAGCTCAAAGATCACCATAATTGTATTATGTGCACTAATTTACAATGTATACTTCCAGAAAAAGAGAAATGGAGAGAGAGGGGGAGAGGGAGAAATAGATAGAGAGAGAGAGAGAAATAGATAGATAGCGACACAGAGAGAGACAGAGTAATATAGAGTAGTAGTAGCAGTAGTATTTGTTTTCTGTTTGATTAAAAACAAACATACAGTACAAGTGTACATAAGTATGAATGAAACGGCTGGATAACCCATATTCAGCTGTGCCAGGCATGACACTACTGGTCTCCCATGAGGTCCAGAATAGAGAGAGACAGAGAAAGAGACAGAGAAAGATAGAGACAGAGAAAGGTAGAGACAGAAAGAGAGAAAGATAGAGACAGAGAAAAATAGAGACAGAGAAAGATAGAGACAGAGAGATAGAGAAAAAGATAGAGACAGAAAAAGATAGAGACAGATATTTAGACAGAGACTGAAAAAGGTTCAGACAGATAGAGACAGAGAAAGATGGAGACAGAGAAAGATAGAGACAGAGAGGGACAGAGAAAAAGAGAGAGACAGAGAGAGAAAAAAAGATTCAATTGTTACTAATTTGAAGGGGGAATCTATTTCTACATCAACATGTTTCTAAGCACAAAGTCAAAGATCACCATGATAATTGTATTCGCATTCATTTCTTTCTTTTGTGTACCAGATTCTACATGTATGCCTGTGTGAATGTAAGTAGGAGGAAGTTCCCAATTTTCAATATTTTCTTATCTCCTTGTTATCAAACTGAAACATAAATCAGACTTTATTATTGCTACCAAACATGGAAAACCCTGGGAAAGTGTGTTTGATTTAGTTCACAAACCTGTACTTTGCATACCAATAACCATTGTAAATACACTTTAGAGTACCCAATTTAAAGAAAAATTGAGAACAAAAAATCTAAATGTTACCAAGCTTTTTAAGTCATTTCTGGTTTCTACATGCAATGTAGATAATAATAATAATCTACATTTATTTTATAGAAATTAATTCAAAATACCATCTCTATGAGCTTTACAGATATTATTACCCGGTCATCAAATTCATTCATGCACAATGTGCACCATCTCCACTCCCTGGGTATTATACTGACCATATGGCATTCGTCATCCTACAAGGTCCCCATGCATTTCTCTCCTGTATATAGAGTGTCAAATATAGACTAATGCCTTGCCAAAGGACATGAGTGCTGTATTGGAGATTGAACCAGAACTTCAGGATTTCAAGTTAAGTGCCTAAACCACTTGACTATGACAAGTCTACACATGATCCTACATTATTCAGCCTCATGTATTGTGATCCTTGCAAGCAAACCAGGAAATAGAATGTCTTAAATAAATATTTCTCTATCTGTATACATGTAATGATTAATAATAACAATAATCCAGGTTTCTTACACAGCGCTTTACCATTTACTGACCAAAATGCTTTATACAGTAGTCTTATTTTCCTGCTCATTGGATTCTAATACTATTCTGTAAACTTCTGTTAAAGCCTGTCTGTCCTAGTTTGGCCAAGGGGATTAGACCACCCAGCGTGGTCACTGACAGGTGGCTATATCTCATCAACTCAGCTCTCAATTAACATAAGAAAAAGAGGATCATGGGGGACCAACAGGCACCGCTTAGGCATTG
>JARBES010000125.1:17698431-17714256 GCA_030265145.1 Strongylocentrotus pallidus
TCATGTTAGAAAACATCATTTTATAAAACAAATAATACACATCATTTTGTTCGGGCATTAGTAAAATTACCCACACTATGTACCTTTGAAACAGTCCAAACACCTTCGGCTATCGCCTTGGGCGTGTTAGACTGTTCCAAAGGTACCTTGTGTGAGTAATTCTTACTTATGTCCTCACTGCTGTTTATTATTTTTATAATATTGTCCCATCTAAATTTCTATGATTCCAAATGACAGACAAAGATCACATCGATGTGAATGCAAAGTCTCACTTTTATGAGTGGATTCATTTCTCTTATTAAATTTGTTAGAGAATTACAGTAATTCCTGTAAGTTTCAGAAATATGTGAAGAATTAAGAGTTTTGCCCTTGGCATGCCATAAATCAGTGGACTACGATAATCCAGTTATATCTTCATCCAACTCTATAGATACAGTCGGACCTGCTTTAGTGACTGTCTACAAAGACCACATTTTTTGTTTCCCTTGAAAATGGTTTCTCATTGAAAAGTACATTCGAGGAACCTGTCTACAAAGACAACCTGCCTAAAAGGCAATTTTTCTTGTCTCCCTTGGGTGGTCTCAGCCAATCAAATGCAACAATTTCAGTAGCTTATAACAGTTATCGTAACTTGTTATAAACAACAAGCTTCATGAAACAGGGCCCTGAAGGAGGTGATGGGCAGTGGCATCCTATAATGATGGTTGTTCTGTGCCTATGTGACTACAAGACCAAATGGGCCTTCTTGCTTAGGCTGAATGAATGAATAAATGAAGATGTCAGGAGCTTAGTTCTCAGCCTGACACTCCTGCTGGGGGGTGTTTCACAAAGATCTTAAGTAGAGCTTAACTGTAAGTTGGACTTAACAAATATGGAGAGCCATTTGTAGCCTTAAAATGAAATATATTCAAAAGCAGAAATTCAAGTATTGAAGACTTTTCTTAAATCCCACATCAAGAACCTTGATAATAGAAAATATGAATGATTTGAAACAACATTTTATGCTTTTTAAAATAACTTTTTAGACAATTCTCAAAGATGCTAACAGCTTTCCATAATTGTTAAGTCCAACTTAGAGCTAATTTCAACTTAGGATCTTTGTGAAACACCCCCTGCTTATCTGTAGATTAGCAATCCAAACCGTTACACAATTTGATATGATTTCATGCGATGCTAATACATCTTTTTAATGCTCGCCCTGCAGGGATCAAGATGAGCGAGCGACCGCCTCAGAACTACTCAAGCATCCTTTCATCAGGAGACGGAAAGAAAGAGGTAGAGAGCATTACCACCAAACAAGAATATCATCCACGTCCCTCGAAGATGGACCAATCGTCTTCAGAGAACAGCCCATATCCAGGGATTCTGCCGAGAGTAGGGGGAAGAAGAACTACGCCCCGCATGAGTTCCGCTGATGAAGCAATTGCTGCAGGGAGAGTTCACTCTGTGAGAGTTTTTTCTCTTGATCACCTGAGAACGGTCAGGATTGTTGGATTCTTCAGCCTCCAAGGGGAGGAAGAACTACGCCCCGCATGAGTTCTGCTGATGCGACGATTGCAGGAGGGAGAATTGCCTGAAAAATTCACTCGATGAGAGGTTTTTCTCTTGATCACCTGAGAACGGTCCGGGTTATGGATTCTGCAGCCTCCAAGGGGTGGAGGAACCATGTTCTGTATGAGTTCCACTGACGCGACTGTTGCAGCAGGGAGAAATGCCAGAAAAATTCAATTGGTGAGAGTTTATTCTTTTGATCACCTGAGAGTGGTCATTTTTGGATTTGGCGGCCTCCAAGGGGGTGGAGGGACTAACTTCTGCATGTGTTCCGTTGATGAAGCATTTGCTGTGAAGTGATTCTCTCTGTGAGAGCTTTATTCAGGAGCAGCAATTAAAGTGTTGAGGGCCTCGGTATCGACCAACGTATGATGAACTGCATCCTGCATGAGTTCCACAGATGGAGCAAGTGCTGCGGAGAGAAGTGCCTGGAAGATTTATGTTCAGGCTGAGAGAGGTTTAATTGGGACCAGCGAAATGTCAGGGACTTTGCAGCACCTAAGGCTAGAATGAGCTACGCCCTCCATGAGTTCTGTTGGAACAGTCATTGCCACGGAGAGAAGTGCTGGATACAGCGAGGGTCTTTATTTTTTGATGGTTCAGCATCTAGTCATCTTTCAGTCATCTAGGAGGAGCTGATGTTTGGAGGGACTTGGGCCAAGACCAAGGGAAAGCAGAACTATTCCTAACCATTGTTTTGAACATAAAGCCATTACTGCCACAGGAAATGCCTGAAACATTCATTTTGTGTGAGATCAAGTCGGGAGCATCTGTAGTTTCATATTCAGTTGGACCATTTTGGTTCAATTGTTGCTTCCCTTCCGCTCACTGTGCACAATATTTTGCACTTTATTGCAAAGAATTCCTGCCGTGAAATGAAAGTGACAAACTCGTTCAGACCTTCATGTATTAACTAGCCCTTATGGGCTGTACAGTCTAAAATTGCTCTTTCAAAGCTGGCTTTTTAATTTGTTAAAGATTTCTTTTTTCATGCCCACTGAATGCATTTGTATATTGTGTGGCAGCTTTTCATGAACAATGTACATGTAGGACGTTTGCTTACTTGACTATTTCAAATGTTTTTTAAAAACTCCTTTTTATGCCTCCGTTACGAAGTAGCCGGAGGCATTATTTTCATATGATTCAATCAGTATTTGGATTGCAACGATCATGCCTTTGTGTGAATTCACTTGCGGTATTCTCTGGAGTTTCCGTCCAATCTCTATGATGCCTTTGAATTTCAATCAACGATGTCCATCTGTGTTCTCAATCGTGCCAATAATTTTGATAATGTGCAAGTGATTAAGATTAGTAAGTGCAAGGCGTTAGTCATTCAGTGAAAAGCGCTTGTACAAGTACATGTATGTCTTCGCTTCTATTGCCTTGAGTTTCTGTCCATCTTCTTCTGTGCCTTCAATTTTAATCTAACGATTTAAAGCTGTACCCACATTCCTGTCAAACGTTACAAGTAAACATAGTCGTGTCATATTAAAGAGTAGATCGCATACAGGACGTATGTTACGAAGCAATAGTTACACAGTTGTAATGTATGTCATCAAATGTTATCAACTGGAGTTTTTTCTTTATTTTCTTCCAGAACTCTGAAATTCTATCCAACAATTTCCATCTGTGCTCACATTCCGATACAGCAACGCAAGTCATTGTGGAAACATTACTAAAGAGTAGTGCAAACAGTCATTAGGTGATAGATGTCATGTCCTTGTTCTTGTAATGTATGCCAATCATTGGTATCTTTCCTAATAGTTTTCTTCCAGGAATCTGAATTTCAGTCCAACGATTTGAAGCCGTATTCACATTCCTGTAAATCAATGCACATCAATGTGGTTATGTCAGTAAAGAGTAGTTCACACACAGCATGGGTTAGTAAATGACAGCTGGAATGTACATTTGATATGTCTACCATCAACAAGAGTTTCAATGCAGTAGTATGTCATGTTTTAACGATTCATGGAACGTGAATATACTAGTTTATTCTCGTCACAGCTTTTTAAATTCCAGTCGAGATAAGAAATTAGCTACAGAATACTGTAAACGCAGAAATATTTGTGGTACATTAATTTTCGCGGTAAGATCGGCAGGCTTGAGTTATAGAACTCACGAAAATATAAGCATGACTTCTTATGCATGTTTTGAACGGGTTGTATTGCGTGCAACAGGAGTTTAAGAACCCGCAAATATGTTTTGTGGTCGTTCCGCGCGAAAAATTAATCACACAAAATTAACAGCGTTTACGGTATGCCATACATCGTGAATTCCGAAATGGAGTTTCCGTCCATTCTCTCTCATGCCTTTGAAGTGTCAAATTCAATGCAAGCACTCCTATTCCAACCATTTTGCACTAAATATTGTCTTTCAATTTTTTTACTCTGAAACTTTTTACTCTATGCAAATGAGTGGTACAAACCTTAAATTAATTTTCATGTAATAATTGATGTGGACTTGTTTTGTTTAAAGCCATACTGTACTAGAAGCACTACTTTAAAAAACTTCTTGCGCCATCTCATGTCAGCTTTAGCAGTATGGTCCTGTAACTCGCTGCTTCCCTAGCTGTGCTGTTGGTTCTCGCATCGAGTCCTCTGTCTGAAAAGTGGGAATTGGGTTACGAACTGTTGGCAAGTTCACCATGAGATGGCGCTGTGCAATAAACAATTAACAAAAGTCTTAGGCCTTTGTGTTCTCGATCCGTTTCCCCTAAACACATGGGAAATGCAGCGTAGCTTTAGATCGGTGTCAATTTGTTTCTCTGGTTTTCAAATGGAAACGCATCGGCTCAACGCATTGATGTGACCTATGCATTAGTGAGTAAGATAGTTGTGTTGATAAGCAATATGTATTTACTATGTCTTTCAGCAAACACATCGAAGAAGGGGAGAAAAAACTTTCAAAAATTTCTAAATATAATCATTCTGTCTTCTGATTCTAATTCTAAGTCTCGAAAGAAATATCTTGAAATCTTGATTCTAAAGCAATATTTTTTCAAGATATCGCCTATTTTATCTTCCTGTTGATCGAAAATGTTATGACTTGTACATGAATGTATGCATTGCCTCACACTGTCATTTAGTCACCAATCTCGAGCTGTATTTGATCCAGTACGTGCATTAAGTCAGAATTTTACTTAGCACTTTACTTGGCTACGTAATACGTCTTAACTTGTATTCTGATCACATCTGAGCGTTTTACTTTAGTAAGCCAACTTTTAAGGTAAATTACTTACTGATCATCGTTGTGATGTCACATTGTCAATCCGATTTAATGCACAATTAAAGAGTTGCATTAAATCGGTTGGACTGAATTATTATTATTATTAGTATTATAATGTTTTTTGGTAAAGTTGCATTATTAGAGATGTATCTTTAGCTATAAGTTATGAAAGTTACCATGTGTCTGATCAGTACAGAGGTACTGTATGTGGACAAAAGTTGACCACTAAATAGTCAAGCTGCTATGTTTTTATTTAGTCGTATCTCTTGCCTTTGGAAACTTTATTTCCGCTCTCAGTTATGACAACCTCATTCCACGTCCAGTTTGGCACTTTTGTAAATTTTTTTCATTTTTATTTTAATTATGCATTCATTCATTTTTTTTCTTGTTTTTTTAATAGTTTTTATTATTATTATTTTTTTTTTTTTTTTGGGGGGGGAGAGACATAATATTTATCTTATATTTGTGTTTTGGTCTAGTGGATACGTCTTGGGATTGTAGATGATATGGTTTGCGGTTCACCTCTTGCCACGGCACAAATGTCCTTTGGCAAGACATGAATCTACATTTGCCACTCTCCGCCCGGGTGTTAAATGGGTACCGGTAGGAAGGAATTCCTTGAATGCTGTGAGCAACTTAATGAAATTACTGGGTGTAAGCCACAAATATGTTCAAACTATTAATGAAATTAGTTGCCTAGCAGAGCCAGGGTATTACTGGAGAGCCCGAGCACTGTACGTAGTGGATATGTGTGCTATAGAAATTTCCAATATTATAAGACGTTTTGTTTATTTGTTATACCTGACTGCTAAGAAACCATGTGTTTGCTTGTCAGTAAGCAACCAAGGGACTGACGGCTTTAAGTCCTCTCTGAGGCACTTGGTAATGACGATTAATGTCAAACCAAAGGGCTCTAGTGCATCAAATTGGATTTTGAACGCGGGACCTCCCGGTTACGAGAACACTGAGCCGTCATGCCTCCTACATTATAATTTTTCATGTTTTGCTGCAGGTTGTATAAATGTTAAGTCTTTTTTCTCAAGTTTTGAATTCATGCTGCACAAGTGCTACATTTCTTTAATAAAGTTGGAATAATTATTGTTTTACTTCTTTTCATGAAATGATATTGACAATATGAGTTCTTCTTGATAGCTGAAGTTTATATCTTCTCAGAACATTATTGATCAATCTCTTTGACTCTTTATATCGATCAATAAAATATCCAGAGAAGAGTTCAACTTTATCCATCAAGAACAACTTATAGTAGGGGTGTTCACAGCTACAGACAAAAGTCAGATTGAAAAATCGATTTTTGCATTGCGATCCGAAAATCTTATTTTGGGGGCATGTGTGGACAGAATAATTTCACTAAACTCTGTGATTCTTATCGCAATCCAATTTGCAGTAAGTCTTTGCGTCGCGATCTAATCGCACTAATTGCGAACAGGCTTATTGTCACAATCATTTCATGAAAAGAGGTAAGAAAACTGATTCCAGCTATATAGGCAACAGTGTATATTGCATGCTCTTAAACAGGAGATGCATTTAAAGTTTATTCTTTTTCTATAAAAGTAATATAAATCCAACCTTATCAAGAACTTAAGGTTTATAATATATGCCAATAACTTTGTCAAAGTAATATATTCTCTGAATTCTTCATGTGAACTATAAATGTATATTTTATGTCATCTTTTAAAAATCATGATGCATGATGAAGATATCAGATTTGATACCCTTTTTTATGATGTATATATTTGTCATTCTGTTATTGGATGTGTGTGGGGGATTTAGTGCTACTTTTTTGTATTTTTACTTGGTAATATATTGAAAGAAATGTCTATTCATCTAGCAATATACCTGGGCCCCGTTTCACAAAACTTGTCATCAGTGACAAATGACAGTTGTTGTGATAAGCTACTGAAATCCTTGTTTCTGATTGGTTATCAGCAGATTTGTCACTGATTTTTGTCATTTGTCATTGAAAAAAGGCTTTGTGAAACTGGTCCCTGTATCTCTTTTCTAATAACCTATATCTCTGAAATTAATATTATTGACATCATTTGTGTATAAATATCTTTTTAAAAATTACAATCGTTTGTAAATATCTGTAAAAATGGTGCACCTTTTGTAAGCATTTTTTGTGTGTGTGTCTTTGCAAAAACAGAAGCATGTTATTAAAAGAATGTGCTTTTAAAATGAAAGATTTGATATCCAACGTCTATTTGTTCGTCTGAGAGGTTTTGTATCATAATGGTAATTTGATTTGATTTGATTTGATTTTCTTCTGCATTCATGTAAGTAAACAATTTTTTGATGACAATAATAATATAAAGTACAATAAGTATCTTTCTGACAATGAATCATAAAAAAGCAAATACATATATATATATAAATTGTTATTTTCAAGGACGAAATGAGAAACTGTCATAAATACGGTACTTAATTTCCTCAAACATTATAAACATAAAATTATTTGAGGAAGAAGGACTGTCATTCTAAGCAGATTGCTTGATAATACGACAGCCCCAGACAAAACTCATGAAATATATTAACATATTTATTAAGCAGAAACGGTTAGGTAATTGAAAATACAAATTTGATGATGGTGATATTGACAATGCAGATGAGGATGATGATGATGAAGGTGATAATGATGATGAAGGTGATGATGGTAATGATGATGATGATGATGATGATGATGATGATGATGCTGGTGATGATGATGATGATAATGATGATGATGATGGTGATGATGATGATGATGACGATGATGATGATGATTGGGAGTAATATTTCCAAAGAGCTTTTGGAAGACCATATTTGGTTTCAGTAAAAATAATAATAGCAATTGATTGCTGGTTTATTTTAATTTGCTGGTATGAACAAAACAGTGGTCTACTACACACTAAATCACATACCGTACATGAGCATTTTGAGGAGACTGCAACCATTGCGGCTATTCAATGGTCTCCCATTTCACTGCATGCTTGTGTTTATACCCCTTGAGAATTAATTTGATGTTTCATTAATTGTTCATTAATTTTTTCATTCATAGAGCGAACAGTCAATCATTAATGACCTAATACATTAAACAGAATGGTTATTAATTATTTTCATTCAGTCATAAATAAATGCCCACACACAAAAAAACCCAAAAAAAAACACACATACTTACACAGGCGCATACACACAGAGGTACATACATACATACATACAGCAATGGTAATAAACTCATTAATTCAAAACAATTTAGTTTAAGATTTAGTTTATCCAGAAATACATTTCCACTACCCAGTAACTTTACATTCGATACTTATACATCTTTGTCCCAAAATGGAGATGCACGATTCTCAATTAATTGCATGATTAATTTTTTTTTTGCAAAACAAAGAAGTGAAGACATCAAGAAATATGATTATATTTAACAATGATATAACTTTATTATTAATTCACGTTTTGCATTTACAAGGAAAAAGACGAATGCTGCAAAACCACCGTTTTTAAAAATATACTACCAAAATACTCAATGACCAACAACTACTGTACATTATGCAACAATATTTGAATTAATTTCATGGCAGTTTTGAAATCACATAATCTACTTTTAATTGTGATTATTGGTCCATTGATTATATTATTTTCTAGTCTATGTTTTAGCCATAGCAGACTGAGGGAGATGGTTGTGACACATGCATTCAAGCATGTATGCGAGTGTTAAATCGTGAAGCTCCACATAGTTCTCTAACCAATCAGGAGCAACTTCCTGTGACGTAACTACCTTCCTCAACTCTTAACGTACATATTTTGTAAGAAGGTATTACATTTTGAAAGGTAGTGATCTGGGACCCATTTCACAAAACTTGTCATCAATGACAAAATGATAGTTTTTGTTATAAGCTAGTAAAATCCTTGCTTCTGATTGGTTATCAGCAGATTTTTCATTGATTTTTGTCATTTGCCATTGAAAAAAGGCTTTGTGAAACAGGTCCCTTTGAGGATATAAGTGCAAGTACAGATATCAATGACCATCATACAAACTTGTCCAAAAAATTTATTAAGTTCAAGTTTGAGAGTCGATATTTCTCGCTATTATATTATCATATTTGGCGTTGGTATCATTGAAAAGACTTTTTATTCCCCTTTACAATAATGCCCCGTTTGCCATGATAAATAATCATAGACTGTCAAAAAATTCATATGTACATAGCTATACAAATAATAATTATAACAATTGAAATTAACAAAAAAAAGTTATCTTCTTCACTGTGACCGATTTCGATTTTCTTTCTTCAGATATTGTTATTTTTAAAATTAAACATTATTTCATTATTATTTTTAATTATTATTACTTTAATTTCTGAAGAAATAAAATTAAAACCAGTCATAGTGAAGATGAGAACTCTCAAGGAACTTTATTTCAATTGTTTTAATTATTATTTGCATACTGTCGTGACGGAGGATCATAAATGTTACATTATTTGTTCTGACTATGTATTCATTGCATACAAATCTTAAACAGCTGATTTTATCCTCCATGTGAAGTAGAAGATGTTGTACTAACGTCATCATACTTTATTTGGCCCCACCCCCAAAGATTGATGACTCGTGGCTCAGCTATTAAACAAGTATTACCAGAACCATGTATAACACTTAATAAAGAATTGCACTATAAGTATAACCACCACACATTACAAACAACCATATATATGACGAAAATATTCATGCCACATTGTAACCATTAGAATATCTTTAACACTATTACCTAAATAAAAATCAACAATGATCAACAGATGCTTTAATAGCAAGAAACGGAAGCAAATATCACATACTCCATTAAAAATACAAATTCAATTACATCAAAAATATATGTTCAATATGACATACATCATCAACAACATATTGGATTACTAATGATATCCCACAAAAATAATTCTGATATATTTGTTTAATATTTCATTTAAAATTTCTAATTTTGACACTAAAATCCATGAATTTGTTCATGTTCAGGGAAAGACCAGATAAAGTTGTGAAAGAAATACGAGATAACTGGAGATGAAGAAGAAGAAAGTAGACAGTTCAGAAGATTAGAGGCAGTGGGGAGGAGGAAGAGAGAGGGAGAGAGAGAGCCTGAGAGAGACAAAGAAGGGGGAGAGATAGAGAGAGAGAGAGAAAAGAGAGAGATACATAGCGAGTGAGAAAGAAAGAGAGAGTAGGGGGAGAGACAGATAGAGAAGAGGAGAGAGAGAGAGAGAGAGAGATAAAACAAAGAGATATATAGTGAGTAAGAAAGAGAGACAGACAAACAGAGACAGAGAAACAGAAAGATAGTAATGTTTTTTTTAAGATAAAGAAAAGAAGAGGAATACAAAGATAATCATATTAGCACTAAATACATCATTTTATCAATATCTTTTCTCGTCTCTTTGTGATTATATCCTAATATTAGGATATATTTAATATCTCACTCTAGTGCCTTGTTAAATAGCCTCTGATGCTGGAAACCTTGGTGCTTTACTGCAGCATTTTGTTCAAAAATTTGACATGTAAATGAATAGCAATTTGGAATGAAATCATACATGTACTATCTGTGTGTTACCAGATAGAGAAATACAAGGTGTATTCACACCCGCACCATTATAAATAGAACCCACCATGGTTTAACACGTCAAGTGTGAACCAACCTTCAATAATACCATCTATACAGATGCACCAAGCATACATACTATCATATGAATGACAAGCAAGAAAAATATCAATATTTAACAACATAAAAAACAAACATATTTACATGACAGGTCTGACCAAACACATAATTAAGAAGTACTATAATATTCCATTATTCATATTATTTGTTCAATTTCAGTTTCGGATTTGGACGATATGATCTTTTTTATCAACATGTTGACAGTTTTAATCTACAAATCTCTATCTCATGGATGGAATGTTTTTTCAATTGGTGGGTAAAATTTTGTTTAAAAAGAGTTTGCCAAAAAATACATTTTCAGGATTGTCAGTCAACGAAAAAAGAGGAAGAAGTAACAAATGGAAGATGCTTAACTTGTCACCCAAACTGATAGTAAGTAAGTACATGAAGTTAATGAAATGTATAATGTGCAGTGAACTGCCCTAGTGTTATGCTAAATGCACAGCACCCTCTCATGGTCAACTTGCCAACAGTGCATATAACCCCAATACCTAATCTCTACTTTGAATGATTGGAAATGTTGCCTTTTGAACAGCCTTTGTAGCTGATTTAGAGAGGCTGAAGTTTTACTGCTGGAAGGACACTGCAGGGATTTTTACAGTGAAAATCTCACTTGTAAAAGGGCAAAAATGTTGTGGGAAAAAAAAATCATAACTGAAAATTCCCCTGAAGGTATGTTGGCAAAGGATTCAACATCCGTAAAATTACAGTCATCAAATTTGAATTTTGCAATTGGCAGTGTTTTATTCACCTCATTTGTTGTGTACAAAATGAGGGCTTTGATCCTCACTCATTGAAAGAAAACCACAGAGTATTTTGATCAAAAATTTGGCACAAACTTTCATAAACTCATCTTGACGATACAGATCAATTTTGAGACAAGTTTTTGAGGGCTAGCGAATCCATGATAGGAGCTTTAAACAACCACTTTAAAGAAGCACAAACCTTTGAGTTTTGTCATGTAAATGACTGTTCTTTGACAACTTTGGTTATCAAAAGTCTTGTTCTAGATTGATTTCATCATAACTAAAAATTCACAACGGTTTTAAAATAGACAAAGTTTCCGGTTTTACGGTAATTTGATGGAACATATAAATTAACATTTTTAGCCCGTAATATCTTTTGAAGCAGTGTAGATGTCTCTCCCTTGCACAATATCCTTGGGTTCCTCAGCTGGCTTGACCGTTCTTGCAATCATTGCTTGACCGACTGAGAGCGTTGTGTTGGTCATTCTACCGGGACTTAGGTAATCGAGAGGTCTGGATACAAATCGCATGAGTCCTTCACCGAAGCGTGATTCTTCACGGTTGCACATCAACAATCTGGGGGATAAAAATAAAGATAAAAATGACGATGAAAATATTTTCTTAAAGTAAAGTCAACGTACCAACTGAATGTCAACAGGTTTGTAAGTTTCCGACCGATTGGAGGACTTTTCATTGATCCAAATCAAAACCCTATTAGTAACTTATTTCTAACAATCTAGACCATCCTGATACGAGGCGCTTAAGCCAATGGTTTGATTAAAGCACGTAGAGGAAATTGGGCGCCGGTTCACAAGTGAGCCCATACTTTGGAGCTGTGACTCGCGCCTGGAGAGTACCCTATTATAACATACCACAAATCAACTAAATCTTCAACAATTTTTGAAATAATGGTCATAACTTCAAAGTCGTTATCATTTTTCAAATATTTTGGGGAGAATTTTCCTACAAACAAAGATATAATAATATACACTTTCTCACAGGTTTCACTGCAAACCGCTGCACAATACAAGTGCGTGCCGCGTTAAACGATGGGGTGCCGGTGGGCGTGTGCATGAAGTTAGTGACCGTATAACGGGTCCAAAGTACGGGCACACTTGTGAACTAGCGCCAGAAATTGTTCATCAACATCTTTGCAGGGGTTCTTTTTTTTCTTCCTAAACAAGTAGAAGAGAATGAACATGCACAACAGAGAAAAATGAACACAGATATCAAGCAAAGTGAGCAAAAGATGTAGAAATGTAGAGGTTGCAGGCTTGAACATTTTGAATCCAACTTGAGACAGATAATGGGAGCACAAAAGGCTGTACAAATTATTCAAATAAAAGGGCATTAGGAATAAGTTAAATGATAAGAAACCAAATGAAAGGGACATGTTTTAGAAAAGATGAAAATAATCTCACTTCATATTACACACTGGGTGATGTGCCCTCCATGCCTTTAAGAATGACAATGACGTCTTGAAATCATTCGAAACAAACAGCAAAAGCAGGACAAATCATATTTTAAAACTGATTACGACTATCATAACTCAGTAGAAATCAATCCATCCATAAAGTAACATCAGAATAACTGTTGTCACAAAAAGACGCCTATGGGAAAACGTCTATGACAAAAAGACAACCTTTTTCCAAATGATAGAAAAGCGATAAATAAAGACAAAAGCTCTTGGTCCAAAACTCATCAGGCCAAACAGCAAGAATGAACAAAAAACCAAATTGCCGGCAAAAAAATTGAAACAACCGAAGACACAAAAAGACGCCTCTGGGAAAAATGTCTATCACAAGAAGATAACCTTGTTCAAATTATAGAATAGCAATGAATAAAGACGAAACTTCTTTGTCTTAAGCTATCAGGGTGAACAACACGAATGGAAAGAAAGCCAAAATTCAACAAAATAAATGGAAACTAAAGGAAAACAACGTGCAACAGGCAAAAGGCTTTACTGAACGACTGGTATCCAGGTTTCACGAATTCCTAATGGCAGCACATTTCCACTACAGAATTAGTAACAGACCATTTTCAGAATGTAATCAGATTTAATGCATGAACCTGTTACAAATAATTGTATTTCATAGTCAGAATGCGAATTGCGATACGTGTTGTTAGGTACGGGTAGGACAAGCCATTATGTTGTCCATACTAGCAACTAATGTATGCAATTTGCATTCTGAATTTAAATACATTTATTCTCAACAAGAGAATGGAATCTTTTAAAATTAGACACTTAACAAAGACTCACACATTAAATTTGATTACATAGCGAAAGTGGCCTATTAAATACAAACATGTACAAAATGGCTACTGTGTCCTCTCTGAGTCTCTGCCTTTTGAAGTGACGAAGGTGTTTTAAAAATCATTCAAATGAAAAGCCATAACAATTACACTTATACAACAGACGGAGCACACTTATTCAACAGACGGAGCACACTTATTCAACAGATGGAGCACACTTATTCAACAGACGGAGCACACTTATACAACGAACGGAGCACACTTTCCACTAATATCACATACATTGCAAGCACAGCCTTCACAAAGAAGCTGCACCTTAAATCTCCTTTGACGCTCGATAAATCGCCTTCCCATCCAGCACCATCTTGGCCTCGTCGCCAGGCTTCACTGTCGTGGCGATCATCGCCATTGCGACAGAGAGCGTGGTGTTTGTGAAACTACCGGGGCAGACCAAATCGACGGGCTTTAGCAAGCCACGCATCAAGCGCTCGCCCAGACGGAACTCCTCCCGATCGCACATCAGCATGCTGGCGTGGTTGGACAGGGGTCAAAGGTCAAGAATATACACTGTTGCCCATAAGGTCGGAATAATTTGTTCTTGCCTCATTTAATGTAATGATTGCGAAAATATGGTTTATTATTCTTAAAGGCATTGTTTAACAATGTTAAATCTGAGCTGCACGGCCCTACGTGTTATCAGTGTCTGTGATATGGTGTAATATTGATGCCCTAAAAAAAAATGGCCTCAAAAAAAAGAACTGCCTCAAAAAAGCAAAAAATCTTTGAGTGACAGGTTTTACCATACCGGTACTTGTTTTCCGCAATAGACTTTAGGAAGTCTAAACATCTAAACATTAGGAAAACGCAAATCTTGAAATTTGATTTTCAATCATAAATATCTTGATAATCACACAGGCGATCGGCTTGTAAAAATCATGGGGTTCCTGACTCACCTAAAGGTTTATAATTATCATTGCAGTATGAGCTACATCCAGGATCTTGTTTCAGAATCTGAGACAAAGTTACTGGATCCCTTTAATGTAATGATATGGTTTATTCTTAATACATCACTTCTAGAGATACCTAGGATTTTCCAGCTCTTACACCGGCGCATATTGTTGTAACTTCTTTTTATTACATTATTTCTACCATTGTTATCTATCAGATCATATTTGTATTTGTATTTGAAATCCAAGCTCAGTTTTTCGGTTGCAATAAAGAAATATATGACAAATAAATATTATGAATATGAATAATGCCCGCTGCGTATAAGGAAAATGCTGTATAACGAAACGTTGTATGGTGAAATGCTTGCTTGAGCACTGTTTCAAATGAACACTCAATAAAGAATCAGGGTCCCGTTATAGTTTGAATGTCATATTGTATGAAAATCATTTAACCTCTGATTGGCCAGGTGTGAGACGGTATACTAAAGTGGTGAATTGCCGTTTAGTCTACAAGCAGTTGGTCTATTTCCATATGCTGTACACCCAGCCCATCTACGATCCTAGCATTTGATTATGATTAAATGATTGTGAAACCATATGCATAGTGGACAAAATGAGATTAGACATAATGGCAATTAGACCAAATGAGTGATAAGTCAAATGGGTGGTACACTTATTGGAGATTAGACCAAATGATAAGTAGAGGAAATGATTAATGAACCATGCGGATAGTAGACGGGCTGTGTGTAGACCATATGGGAATAGACCACCTGGGTAGTAGACGAACTTGTTGTGGACAAAACGGCTATAAACCAACTAAAGTAACAACTTGGTGAGACATTGATTTGAGACTTGTACAAACATTACTGGTGAGCGTAATACTACGGCATGTCTTTCATAAAAAAGAATGTTAGAAAAGAAATTATCAACTAACCCTGGTCTGTAGATGGTGAATTTCTCAAATTCAAGTTTGGCTGTCTCTTCCTCCGTTTGTCCCTGTATTGAATATGACAGATTATACGAGAAGGTTTACTAGATCATATTAAAGTTGAATTTTTTGTTATCGGTAGAGAGTAAAATTCCCATAGTATCCAAGAAAATGTTGCAAGTGCTCTGTGTAAATATTTGCATGTTTTGCACTCCCTTTTTCTTTCTCTCAGTCTCCCCCTCTCTGTCTCACTCTTTAACTCTACCTCTCACTCTCTCTCTTTCCCCGTCTCTCTTCATCCCCATAGTCCCATTATCTACCCGACAACTCTCTCTTTCTATCTCTCCTCCTCCTCTCTCTCCCCCTCTCTCTCCCTCTCTCTCCCCTCTCTGTCTCTCACTCTTTAACTCTACCTCTCACTCTCTCTCTTTCCCCGTCTCTCTTCATCCCCATAGTCCCATTATCTACCCG
>JARBES010000125.1:17817626-17830567 GCA_030265145.1 Strongylocentrotus pallidus
TTTCAGCATTCGTAGAAGGAAATAGAAATATAATACATCTTATATACATGGTAGAAAAAAATGATTTTGTAAAAATTAAATTTTGTTTTCTTAATCTTTATTTATGTAATCTAAAGTGTGTTCAAATAATGCAATTTCACTGAGAAAAAAGGAGTTTGTACGAATATATTGTATTTTCTTAAGAGAAATATATACGGATAAGAAAGTATAAAATTCTGCTCGGAGTTCGAGAAAAAACAAAAAAATATAGGAAATAATGATCCTCCTTACACGTTGCAGTTCCAAATAGTGAAACATACAGGTCGTAGGAGTATAACTTTATAAAGATGAAGTTTTTTGTTGTTGTATGATAATTATGTAAAGTTATTCGTTGACACATGTCGCAGTTTAACAAAATACCTTGTGGGCGAACATCGCAACTCTTTCATTTGAGGGACATGGGATCCCAATCGAGGGGAGTCAAGAGGGAAAATTACTCCGTCTTGAATCAACTCTATAACATTGCAGATTACCGGCTACATACGGAGACAGGTCGTTCGAAAAGCTGCAGCCGTTTACTGTTTATCTGAGGAAGTTAGATTCCACAGAATAATTCAAGACAGAACTGAAAAAAATCTGTTGAGCGACATGTAACTTGCATTACGTGTGTATTCATTTTTGTTGTGCCTTGATCGAAGGTTAAGAATGTTTGCGCGTCATAAAATCATTAATTATTTCATTATTATTACAATAAACTACATAGTGATTGTTGATTTACTCTTTTGAAAGTGGTTTCCATTGCCTATGTGTGGATTCCACTCCTAATCAATTAAACCCCAATTCTCACAAATATGCTCATAACTTGCTCCACTCCCAAGTTGCTCTATATAATATCGCAACCCCAATCACATAGACTTAATCAGGTTTTGGGAGATCGAGCAATTTCTTGCACAGGACAAAAACCGTGGAATAACCCATCGTTAGAAATTAGGAAATCTACATCATTAAGGACTTTGAAATAAATACCATTAAGCATACCTTTTTATTCAATGTTTAACTTTATGTTTTAGATAAATTTATATTTTCAACACATCGGGAGCGCTTGTAGTGTAGTAGAAAATTGGACATTATTATTTATTTAGGGAGACCCCGAGAGAATTCCTCCAAACGAGGACCGCCCCTACTGTGTAGAGGTGTTAATGTATATTAAGAAGCCATTATTATTATTACTATTATTATTATTATTATTATCATTATTATTAGCTTTAATGAACACTGTTTAACGTTACTGTCATCGGTTGTTTTTGTATCGGTTTGTTTATAGAAAGATGTTATTCTTTGAATCATGTAGATCACAATAAATTATAAAACTTCACAATGAAGTGTGGTCGATGTTATTACTTTATTTTTTAATACAAAATGATAGATAGAGAGAGAAAGAGAGAGAGAAAGATCGCGCGGGGAGGGGGGGGGGGAATTATTTAATCTGTTTTGAAGGACCTTTTGTCAGACACAGACGAGTGTGTGTATATGTGTGTGTGTGTGTGTGTGTATGTGTGCGTGGCAGTGAGAGAGAGGGGGAAGAGATTGATAGAGAGAGAGAGAGAGGAAGGAAGAGAGGGAGAGAGAAAGAGGAAGGAAGAGAGAGAGAGAGAGAGAGAGAGGAAGGAAGAGAGAGAGAGGGGGATTATGCATCAAAAAGATGAATTAACTGAGGAGGTGGGAACAAGTTAGGTTATGGAAACCACTAATGAAATCTCCAAAAATTCTAACTACATCTGTGAACTGTTCTTGCATCATCATTCTTACAGTCTGTCGATCTTTTCATTTTTCACCCCTTTTTTTGTGATAAATTTGTTGAATTTTTTTATGTTGATAAACTTTTGACTTTTTATAGTTATAGTTATTAGTTTTTCTTGTTTTTCTGATAGTTCTAAAAAAAAAAAAATGAAAAAAAAATCTGTAAAATAACAGATTTTTGTATTTTTGACGATTTTTTGGGCCCCACATTATAAAACAGATGATGCAAAGGTTTAATTCGTGGGTCGGTGTAATTGTGTGCACGCGGTATCTTTGAATTTGGTATAAAACCATTTAAAGGTACCTTGTGCACACAATTCCTACCGACGCACTCAAACCTGTGCATCATTTGTATAATAATATAATCTGAGTACATATAAAACCTAAAACATATTAGAGAAGCAAAAGCACCCCCCATCCAAATCATGTTCCATTAAAGATCAGAGCAAAACTGATTTCTTAAATTTAGATTTTTGCAAAAACTTTTTAAGCTGTTGGATAGTTTAATAGTTAACGGTCGGTCATTGTACTCACGTGAGCCTTTAAATAAAAACACCCACGACAGCATTCACTCTTTTTTGGGGGGAGTTTAATATTTCCTTGTGATCGTATAGAATATGGATAGTTACAGTATTTGAAGGACTCCTCTAAATAAGGAGGAGCCAAATTGATAAGGGATTTATAGACCATTATATTTAAATGCAATTTACGTCTTGAATGGAAAGATTTCCACCCTAATTTAAAATGAATATCGTTATTTGAAACATGGTTAAAAGGATTAATTTTCAAAATGATACGACCGGCCCTGTTTTGTAATTTTTGGAGGCGGTCAGTGTGTTTCTTACTTGCCGAATCATTAAAAAAAAAAAATCATCATTTTCATCATCATCATCACCATAATCATAATCATAATCATTATCATCATTAACACTATCATCATTATCATCATCATAATCATCATTATAAGTATCTTCATCATCATTATCATCATCCTTAATATCAATATAATTATCATTATTATCATTATTATCATCATCATCATCATGATCATCACAATCACTCTAATCATGACTATCATCATCATCATCATTATCATCATCATCATCATCATTATCATCATCATCATCATAATCATCATCATTACCAACATTATCATCTCCATCACCACCACCATCATTTGTATTAATAACATTATCATTGTTATTGTTTATTGTAATGATGAAATTGTTATCATTATCAATATCATTATTGGTATCATCACCCCTAGTTATCACTATCTGGTATTGCTAAGGAAAAATTTTAATCTTAAATATTCGCTTGAACAAAATTTGACGATACCATTCTTTAAAAGCAAATTAATAGTTATCAACGTGATTGATACAAGAAGAGTTTAAGAGGCATGCCAAAGGAATATACGATTCCAATTTAATAACACTTTAATTCAAAAGCAAGACAATCGCACTAGCTTTAAAGGCATCGTTTAACAATGTTAAATCTGAGATGCAAGGCCTTACTTGTTTTCAATGTCTGTGATATGGCGTAATATTGAAGCCCTAAAGAAATTGCGCTTCAGAACGATCAAAAAGTGCCTCAAAAAAGTAAAAATCTTTGAGTGACTGGTTTTTACTATACTCGTTTTCCCCAAGAGACTGAAGTGTTATGCCACCCGTTAGGAAAATGCAAAATTTTGTTTCGATTTCTAATCATAAACATCTTGATAATCAAACAGGCGATCGGCTTGTAAAAGTCATGGGGTTTCTGACTGACCTAAAGGTTTATAATTTACATTGCAGCATGAGCTAAATCCAGGATTTTGTTTCAGAATCTGAAACAAAGTTACCGGATCCCTTTAAAGAAATAAACCCAAAAGGCGATTTTGATCGCCATTATAATTATAGCCTATTTAGAAATGATATTCGGATAACTGTCTCAGTGCTATTTCAAATAATTGTCACATCCATGTTGACGTAATAAACGTGTTTGCCATTGTGTTGTAGAAGTAATAAACCAGATTATTCCAACATATTCGCCACTATTGACTAGTCTCGTCTGAAACAATTGTATGAGATGTGTGAGAGTTGATATTAAATTTTGTGTTTCATTTTAGGCTTCACTTCGTTATAGTTGAATCCACGCTCAAAATGGAGAACAAGGATATTCCAATTAAAAAGAAAGAAGAATTTAAACACATTTTCGAGAGAATTCTATTCCAATTTGAAGTGGATTCAACATCAAGAGAGTGAAACCTAATATCATAAAATGCGGACTTCCACTCTATACATATTAAGAGCGCAAATCCTTAAGAAATAGATATGAGGAGACATCTGTTAAGAAAGAAGTGATATTTCCCTCTATGTTGAGTAATGTTTAAACAATGTTATAGGCCTACGTGTATTGTATTGTATTTATTAAACTTCTTTGATGTACATAAAATATTTTGTTTATAAACATAAAAATCTATTTACAATGTAATGTAACAAATCAATATTCTGTTTGTAAACATATATATCATATAAATCAATTCACAATGTAATGTTTTAAATCAATATTTTGTTTGTAAGCATATTTGTTTGTAAGCATATCATATAAATCAATTTACAAAATTATTATACAGAGAAATTCTTCTTGTAATTACATGACATTTATAATGCATAAAGTAAATAATATAACGTTCCATAATACACCCGAAGATTTAGATATATAAAACCTAATATAGCAGTTTTCTAACTTCACATTTCACCCTGTACAACCTTCTATTCAATACAATTAATTCTGACGTCTTTTCAAAGAATCAATTATATAATGTGACACTTTTAGTATATTTCATATTATGTTCTAATTTTGTCAATTATGTGAATTTTTTGTGGTGGAATGTGAAACAAATAAAATTGAACTTGAACTAAAAAAAGAAAAAAAAAAGATAACTCATGCTATACAAAATAAGTAAATGAGGTGTCGTCAACCACCACTTGAGGTTGAGGTCTAATCTAGAAATATCTAACGTCTGATAAAAAGCTACTTGAACAATTGCGACAGATTCCGAAATGAAAAGTGCTGTACTTGATATTGAAGTACTTCCGCGGTTGAAAGAGAAAACTTCCGGTTTCATCTTTTGGAATTTCTAGAATAATTTTTGTTTATCATGAACAGTTCAAAAGGCACACAAATAATTTCCCCGCCTCACACCGCATTTAGCATGTGATACATATATAACAGAGGCTTCAAGATTATGAACTGTTTCCGGTGCCTTCTGGAAGTGGTGGTCCCTGTATTAAGCCTATGAAAATGAATTAATTCAGTAGTCAACAGGTTAAAAAGGGCGACATGGAGATAATCAAGAATGGAATTGGATATTAATATTCCAAAGCCATTGTGTTTCACATTAAAGAAAGAAAACAACAAATCCATTAAGCCCTGTTAAAGGCCCCCAGGTACCAGTATTCGTCATAAAACATTTTTTCCTTTCAGAATTTCTTATGAAAACTTGCATGAAGCTGGTAACAATTCTTTTTTCGACATCGAAATCATGTACATGAATTGCGCCCGCTATTGGGAATATCCCGACTTTTTAGTATTTAACTTTGATCCTTTTATCGTTTAATTAGCTAAGTATATCCACTTGATAATTCCTAGCTTATGGGTCTAAAAAGTGGCTAATATCAAAAAGTCCCTAAAATCTTATTGATAACCTGATGATGAGTATGACGAGAAAATAGTATCCTTGTAAATATGTCGACCATATTTCGCAATGTTAAGCACACCTTTATTTAGATGAATCTTCTTAAGTTTGAATTTATCCGGAATACTCGAATTACAGTTAATTAAGGCTATCAAATCTCCAACGATAGGTCAATTATAATTTGTTTAATTACTGACTAATTAGTATAAAAGCCAACAATTTAAGATTGGACATCATTTGCATTGATAATCATCTGCTTGCAATAAGCTGAGAAAATTATTATTGCGGAGTTTAAAAGGCCGCGGAAACTTTTTGGAATTTACACCAGTTTGAGAATTATATCAGGCAATTTGACTGATAATTGATCACTTGACCTACGATATTTGACATGGCACAGGTAAGCCTCTGTAAAGAAGTAAAATGTAGCTCTATTATCTGTCATAAAATGCCCCCCTTAGAGCTCGTGCGATTGGACTTTAAAGGCACTACTTGTAGCTACTTGCTCCCTCTATATAGAACAAAATGCATAATCGGTGACCATAGGTCCCCCATGATCCTCCTTTTCTTATGTTATTTGAGAGCTGAGTTGATGAGATAACCACCTGTCCAGTGACCATGCAGGGTGCTCTAATCCCTCCTGTAAACTAGTACTGATGATAAGCTTTAAAACGTTAAAGTCCCTCTAAAGTTTTGGGAGTCTCAAATATTTGATGGCAAAATTTCACTTAAACTGCATAAAAAAGTAAAAGATGATTTCATTTAACGCACATTTCTATAAGTATTTTTATAATTTATAAATTTCAAGGCCAATATATTGATGAGGGAATAGATAATTTTGTTGTTGTACGCAGAATACCAAGATTGTCGCATTCTTCCATCGATATTCGTCTTCAAACACATTTTAAAAACAATTCCTTGCATTTTGTGTGTGTTAAATGTCATCCTCTTTCGCATCATTTTATAATTGAAGTAAAAGTTTGCCATCAATTATTTTAGGCTCCTTACACTTAAGAGGGGGCTTTGATGAATGTTAAGAAACGTTGAATCCTTATATTCACCTGGAAAATTAAACAGAAAATGTATTTAATGATAGGTAGAATAATATCTTGGTAACGAAAAGAGAGAAGGCAGGCAGAAAAGTGTGATAGAGATAGATGCAGAGAAGAAAAGTGACACAAATGCATGTGTGGCGATAAAGGAAGAGATAGAGAGAGATAGAAAGAGACTGATGGAAGGAGAGCGAAAAGGTTAAGGGGAAAAGGGGTAGAGTAGCGTGGGGGTTAAGCTACGGTCACAAAGGTTCGTACGAATGATGCGTTCGTACAAATCTCCCTGTTTTTCCATTGTCTTCCCGACTTTCCATTGTCTGAAAATCGTTTGTACGGCGTTCGTAGCAGTTCGTAATGGCATTTGTGACTGAGACTTAACATTCATAATTCCTTTTCTTTTGACCCACTTTCAATTCAGGATTTGTTCATCACGTTTGCTATTGCTGCCGTTAGCTGGTGTTTGATGACGTCATGGGTGAACAGCATACCCATAACCGATAGACCTAACCATGAAAACGACACATGTCGGGAACCGAACACGACCGAACTGACATCGATGTTGGCGTTAGCCGTCGCCCAAAACCCGACTCTGGCCGAAAATGCACGAGCTCTGTTTCCGGGGCTTCTCGGCTCTTCGGCAGAGGCGATTCTTGGTAGTTATGACTACAATTTTACGACGCATCTGCATCCGATGTCAAAGTGTCCTCGCCATTTTTTGAACTCAATGGATCCCGCTCAGGAGGTCAGATCATTGTGTCCATGGCGTTATGTACTTCATAGCGACATTAACAGGTAAGTCTAGACATTTTAAAATCTAAGTGTGGTATTCTCGAAAGCGGACTAACTTTAGTCCATGGTTTAACCCACCGACTAAGTATGGAATGCCAAGTGTCCATATGAATATGTTTTTGAAGAATTTGATCTATCACTAAATTTAAATAAAATGTAATAAAATAATTAATAAACAACCATATTACTATGATATAGTTATGTTATCATGGTATTTTAGGGACATTTCAAATTATTCAAAAATATATTCATATGGACACTTGGCATTCCATACTTAGTTGGAGGATTAAACTATGGACTAATGTTAGTCCGCTTATAAGAAAAGCACCCTCAAGCGTTTTTTTCTTCTTTTTACGTGTATATGTATGCCATCATCATCTCTGTGTTGTAAGGTACAGAAATGTGAGGCATATGTCCGTTTCTTTTTACGTCGTCATCACGATCAGAAGAAAAAAAAAAAACCTGCCGTAGTTTACCGTGTCATATCTGAACAAGAAATAATAATACTAAAAGACTGGAAAATTCAAGACATAATCATTTGTGAATATGCAATTTGTCTTTAATATGTCATGTCTTGTTTTACTTTGAAGCGAGTTAAAATATGATGAATTATCCCTTAGTAACAGTCTACATTTAACTGGTTTTTATTGAATTTAAATTTGAATTTATTAACAATTGTATAATTATTGTATCGGATTCCATACTCCAGTAGATTCTTCTCTTTAAATCTCTCGCTTCCTCTGCCTCTTCCTCTTTCCATGCCTACCTTTCTTTTTATCACTCATTCTCCCTCTCTCTCCTTCATAGCTGTGTCTTTTCCTTTTCTTGTTTTTCTCCTGTTTCCCATATAGAGTGGTGAAGTGTGACGTCATCAGCATCTATCTTTAGAATTTCTCAATTTTGTTTCATCTTCCAAAAGCGCATAGCAAATGGCGTCCAAATGCTGAAAACCAATTGAATATGTAAAGTATTTGCTGAGATATGACCATCTTTGCTCTGGTTCATAATTTAACATATTCAATTAGTTTTCGGTATTCTGACGTTATTTTTTATGCTCTTTTTGGAAACGAAGAACAAATTGAGAAATTCTAAAAATAGATTGGTATGATGTCACAGCTTCGGTACTCTATAGATGTCATGGGGGTTCGTTGAAGTTGGTCTCAGACGTAATCATATCTCATTGATACATGTCTGTAAAAGCACAATAAAATACACGTCCCCTCATTGACACGCATTGTTGTTAAAGGCATCGTTTAACAACAGGGACTTTTAGATTTGCACGAAGACAATGTGGATTGCTACGGTCGACGTTCTTTTAATGCACTGCCTTGAATGGACGTCACACGTATCAGTCCACGCAAATCTAAAAGTCCCTAATATTACATCCGAAATGCACGGCCCTACGTGTTATCAGTGTCTGTGTTATGGTGCAATATTGAAGCCCTTAACAAAAATTGCGCTTCAAAATGATCAAGAAGTGCCTCAAAAAAGTGCCTCATTTTCCCCAATAGACTGTAGTAATATGAAAACCGTTAGGAAAACGTAACATTTGGTTTCGATTTCCAATCATAAATATCTCGATAATCAGACAGGCGACCGGCTTGTAAAAGTCACAGGGTTCCTGACTGGCCTAGAGGTTTATAATTATCATTGCAGCATGAGCTAAATCCAGGTTTTGTTTCAGAATCTGAGACAAAGTTACCCAATCCCTTTAAGTAACTAATCATTTTATTTGGTAGTCTTAGAAAAGCAATGACATTGGAACTTCTGACCTTTGACCTTTCCCCAGGTATCCCAGAGACATCATATTCGTGCAATGTGAATGCCAAGAGTGTGTTGACCCCGAGTTAGGTGTTTTCTCATCTAATCGAGATCTATGTCGTCCTGTGATTCATAATCATCCTGTGTTAAGACGCACCGGGGAGTGCATCAATGGCGTCCAAAGGTCAGTCATTTTTAAACGTAGGATATATATATTTTTTAAGTGGCCTTTTTGCGCTATGTCTGTCAGGAGTTAACACATGCCTGTATGTTCTTTTAAAGTTAAAATGTATACATACTAACAACGCATATTCACTGCAAACAGACTAACAAGAGATCTTCGATCATGTAAACGAATTTAATGTGTTTATTGGTCCTCCTTTTATGACAAAACCTAATGGTACATTGTACACTCTAAAATAAGTTGTGCAAAATTTAAAGAAGTGTTGAGTAAGAGAGTGACATGCTTGTTTGTTGGGTAACACTTCCTAACATTAGGTACGATTTTAGCCATCGAATAGAATATCCATGTTCTCCCTTTATCTTTTTCTAGATAAACTGTATCCACCCCTCCCTCCCCCAAGGTAGATAATTTGATAGTTGAATTGGTGCCTTTTCCTTGTAATATAAAAAAAGGTGCACTCTTTTAAGTGACTTGGTAACATTGTTGAAAGTTGATCACAAATTTGCATTAAGTTTCTGTATGAAATGTTACTTTTTATATTCCTTCTACTGTACTCACCCTCTAACATGCAAACAATCCTGCAAACAATTCTCAAACCACAAAGATATCTATGGTTTTCTTTAAAGATGTCACTGTGCAACATCCTCTAACTATTTTGAATTTTTATAACCGTTTTTCCATGAAAAAAAAACATAAGACAGGCTTTTAAAAATCTGTCAACACTTAAATGTCTGGCATGGTATATAAAGCCAATTCTTTGTTTTGTGATAATTTAAATTCATCTTAAATGTCATTAAATTGTAATAATAATATAGTTAAAAGAATTAAGGAATCGATCAGATAAGTTTTCCCCAATTTATATCATTAATAATGGTCCGTTTTCACTCAAACTTTCAGATTATCTTTCATTGTACACCTAACATTGAAGTAACTACCTTAGCACCACTTTCTCTCATCAAAACAATGTTACCAAGTCCCTTAATATGTCGCCATATGTCTAGGAGACTTTATAAATATCCATTAAAAATACTGGATTCATTTTCATTACTGACAGTATGTGTTGGAGCAATTGTATTCAAGATATTTGTTCATGATAGGTGTGAATACCAGTTTAAACCGGGTTGTTTATTTTCATTGTCTTTGTATAGATATGAGGAGCAGTTTGAACCGGTTCCGATGGCATGTGTCTGCGAAAGATTGGCATCGCGAATGAGCATCAACTAATACGATTTTTCTCACCGGTACATAACGCCCGCCAACGTACTAATTTCAATCTTATCATTGTTTAAGGCAGTAACATATTATAAAAGTTCAATATGTAAAAGATGCTAAAATGGTCTGGAAGGACAACCTCTTAAAGCCCCACTGTACTACCTGTAGCTACTTGCTCCCTCTATATAGAAATCTTCCCAAATCGGTGCCTGTTGGTCCCCCATGACCCTCCTTTTCTTATGTTAGTTGAGAGCTGAGTTAATGAGATAGCCACCTGTCAGTGACCTCGCTGTGTGGTCTAGTCCATTCGTGCCCAGTAGTATTGACGGTCTTTAATATAATTCAAATAAATAATTTCAATTATTTTAAGTTGTTTCTAAAGAGGCATCTATTAGTCTTGCAGTTGAGTACACGTATTGATGATCGATATGTCAATGTTTGTATGTGTATTTGTATTTATTAAAAAAACCTATTTCACATGGTACAAAGCAGGAATGAACAAGCAGCAATGTGATTCTACTCTTCTCTCTTTCTCTCCTTCTTTCTCATTCCAACTGTTAATTTGCATTTCCCTTCCAATCCTGTCGCTTTCTCCCTCTTTCTCTCTCTCTCTCTCATCCCAACTGTTAATTTGCATTTCCCTTCTAATCCTGTCGCCTTCTCCCTCCCCCTCTCTCTCTCTCTCTCTCTCTCATCCCAACTGTTAATTTGCATTCCCTTCCTATTCTGTCGCCTTTTCCCTCCCTCCCTCTCTCTCTCTCTGTACCTGTCCCTTATGTTTCTTTAATGTTTTCGTTCCTTTATGTCTCTTAACCAGACAGTGTCTCTCTCTATATTTTTCTTGCTTATGTTATTGTCTGAGTTTTACCATCTTGCCTTAATACATATTTGTTTCGTTAGGCGTCCTGAATATATATCTTCATCGCAAATTCAGCCTAGAATTTTTTTGATCTTAACCCTATTGTGACAATGATTCCACACATTGAGGTTTGGCTCAATAGCTTCTGATTTAGAGCCTTAGAAAATATGCCACATGTATGAGTAAAAAAGGCAGCAATCATAACTACATTGCCTCTATTTTTTTCACAACTATAATGCGTTTGATGCTAGGAATTTAAAATAAAAATGAAAATGAGCGTTAAAATCATTAAATTGGCAACACGTTTACAGATTCATAGTCATCTTTTTCCAACCATAACTTAGATTTTTTTTCTCCAACGGCAATATTTGCGCCATTCGCTTTGTTTTCAAAGACCATGGATTTAATTTTAACAATGTAGCAATAATAGAAAAAAATATTATTGTTGCCAATTTGAAGAACAGTATCTTATCAATTTAGCTCTACCTATAAATCCTGTCTCTAGATGGATAACAGCACAGCAAGGGGTTGTGATAGTGATAGTTAGAAGAAATACAAAACAAGAAAGATTTGAACTCTTATGCTCATGGTCACTCAATCTCGCAATTTATTGTTATGACGCTCCCATGTCCATATATACAGCTCGATCGCTAGTACATATATTATGTTATAGTTCCAGTACCAATAATACCTGTTTAATAATTTAATGCTTATATTTTTAAAGAAATGAATCTCCTGATAACCTCCATCTTATATATCAAATACGTATACACTTCGATCATCATTACAGCAGAATTTTCTTGCTGTACACCCTGTAAAAGTAATATTTCTGAAAACCGATACTTTCTAGCATCGGTTTCATAACTAAAAACAATTCTGTATAATTATAATGTTGAGAAATATGACAATCAAAATGTTAAGAGTGTTCAGTTGTATTCTGAAAACAAGTCAATGATTGTTCTTGTCTTTGGTCGTGCAATAATTGTGTTGTATTATTATAGTATATAATTGTTGTACATACACGCAACAAGCCTAGCTTGTACGTAGGTTCATTTTTCATTTCCATATTTCATGATTTACAGAACAATCTTTCATGTTATAATTACTATGATTCAGGAATATTTACTTCAATACATGCAAAATCTAATGTAATATCGATATTTGTAAATTATATTATGCTTTGTAATTTTGGCATGGAATATTAATAATAGCAAACCTATCAAATTATGTCCGTTTATTAACAAATAAAAAGCTTTATTTGATTATATTCATTTTGTATAAGCAAAGAATATGGAAAATGTTTTGCTTCTATCTTATTTACGAAAAAAATGGAGTTTTGAGAATAAAATCAATGAATACAAAATCATTCCCATCTGTATAGAATTTATCATCCCCAAAGGTTCGGAATATATTTTCCCTCGATAGTTATAATGTAGTGGTACGCTGATTTGGGGAAAAAATTACCTAAAGGAGGCGCTGTAACAATAGAGGAGCTGGGTTTGATTACTTACGTACATGCCTCAGCTGTTGCTAGTACCATATATGTATATTACCAGGACAATGCTGTCGGATAAAGCTGTTGTTTGTTTGATGATTTTGCTTGTTTGTAATGATATGTACCCGCTGTCT
>JARBES010000125.1:19099537-19111077 GCA_030265145.1 Strongylocentrotus pallidus
TTTTTTTTTACCAGAACTGGAGTTTATCTTTAAGTAGTCATTGACTGCTATTTGTCTTAACCTGATACACACAAGACAAGATGATTATATTTGCTAATTTCTTAGTCGAATTGGGAATGTAATTTTGATTTTCTTCCTCGATGAAGGAAGTTTAAAAGCAAACCAGATTGTACTGTCTCCACAAGAATACGCAATCCACCGCAACTGCGGGAAAGATCAATATTAGATCCTTACACATTGTGACAGCGAGAATACAATTTCCACATTATGTCGTGGAAAATGACTATAGACATTCATTTACTGATCGACGGAGGAGGGCTAAATGCGAATAAACAAATATTTCACGTGTTTCCTCAAAGGGGTTGGCATATCACGACTTCTTTGACGGCGAGGCTGTTTTCACTGCCCCAAAATTACCAAATAAGTATGTTATACTCAGTCGCTTATTGAGAGTGAAAGCGTTATGTGAACATTCTTTTGTTATATATGAGTATTGTGTGGAAACAATTTCTCGTGGGAGAGAAGCAGAAGTCAATAGGAATCAGCTGTCTTCGTCAATTTGACAATCTAACGGTACAACGCCCTGCAAAAGACACCGTATTTGCTGACTGTGAGTCTGCTCAAGAATCCATTTGCACACGGGTGTCGTGTACAAACATTTACCCGGTGTGAATTGGCCCGTATTGACAACATTTCTTCAGCAGAAGTGATTGATCTGTTATCCTTGTTCAATCAATGTAATGTAATTGTAGTAAGAGAACAGAAATCCATGCCGTTCGATACTCCATTAGAGAATCTGGTTTGTATGCCAATTGTAGAGAAACATCAATTCTCACATTTCCACCGCCCCTCCCTCCGTAACTTTTACATTTATTTCATTTAATATCAAAAGAATAAAGATCATTCTTCACAAAAAAAAAACTTTTTATTACAACTTAATTTGACTAAATTAATACATGTACAACTTATAGATACGTTCGAGAAAAAAAAATCACATGCATACCCTTAGCCCATTAACTCACTAACACACGAACAATTATAAGCTTAGTTCACACTTAAGCTTAAGAGCTTCCTCAAAAACTAAATAAAATAGCCTAAAACAGCACAAAAACAAAGCAAAACAAGACGTGATAATGACTTCATATGAGAATAGTATTAATATACGTCATCCAGGTTTTAGCGGAGCCGCCAATCATGCCAAAGTTAGTAGCGCTCAAGCATATCAGGTACCAAATTACATCTGGGTGGAAGATGCGCAGGTGGAGATTAGCGTCTCGCCAAATAATATTGGTTCTGGACTTGGATTCGAACCCTGTACCTTGTGATCTTTATTCCTGGTCAATTATCCACTAGATCATAATGCCACTGCCGACAAAATAAAAAAAAAAGTAAACATAAAAATACAAAAGCAAATCGAAAATTGTCCATGAATGGAGGATGGATGTCGAGAAAAGTAGTTGGGCGTTGAAGCCTTTCAGCGTAATCTACTTAAACTTGTGTTATAAGGTGTCGTGGTATGGATGTTTATTCGCATGACTCTCAATCCAAGGGTTTAGGGTTCGGATCTTAGCCCGGCACAAGTGTTCTTGCGCAAGGCATCCATCCACAAATGCCACTCTCTACCCAGGTGAAGAAAGGAAACTGGTAATGGCTGTGGAGAATAATATTACGTGGTCCCCAGGAAGAACAGCATTAATGCTGCTAAAGCTTGAGAGCAAACAATATTTTGTTATTATCATCATCCACATCATAATTGTTATTATCATTATTATTATTGTTATTAATATAATATTATTATGATATACATTATTTTTATGAGCGTAGTGGTTAAGAATTGTACATTTCTTTCACAATTTTGGTTACTGTAAACGGGACTTTATCCTTGAGGTAAGTACTGTAACATCGTAGAACAAGGATAATGGTTATGACGATGATGATTAATAGTTACCATTCGAGGCCATAAAGTAATTACTTTGCGTTACCAATTGACTAATACTAATTTGTGAACCCAACCGTAGTACTGACTGAATTTATCAAGTGTTCACTGATGAATTGGAACTGTGCCGTGGAATATATCTCCATTGAGGCCCACGATTTGTTGACAATTCTTGGCGGGAAGCCCGATATCAAAATACACACCACCTCCACTCATCAATAGCGTACAGGTGGAGGAAGGGAGAAGAAGGGAGGCGTGAGTGAGGGGAGGAGCTGCCATATAATATGAACTGCTTTAACGCCTGTCTGTACTAGTGTGTCCAGAAGGTCCACCTTCCTGCATGGTCACTGACAGATTGTTATCTCATAAAAAAATCAGCTCTCAATTAACAAAAGAAAAGGGGGATCATGGGGGACCAACGGGTACCGCATTGTTTGCTATATAGATGGCGCAAGTAGCTACAAGTAGTGTAGACAGACTTTAAATAACAGATAGCGGGATAAGGATAAAAAAAGATAAACACGGAAAAACAGGGGGGGCGGTATAATGCAAATATATATTTTGTTAACCCCAGGATAGCCTCATCAGTATCAATTGTTCTCACTGAGGGGCTCGTTATTATGATAACCCCAGTCATTGCCAGATATCGATTTCCACCTGGGTGGGGAGTGCCAAATGTGGAATAATGTCTTGCCAAATGACGTAAGTGTGAGGCTGGGAATCGAACCCTCATTCCTTGGATTGAGATTCAAGTATATGTTTAATTTTGTCGGGGTTTAAAGCAAACGGGTGGGGAGATGCTTCAAAATGCTAGAATCTAAAGCAATTTTGCCTAAAAATAAAAATATTGACAACATTTTGAAATAAATATCCATGTGTGGGCGGATATAATCCACAATTGTCTAGACGCTTTTTAATTCCTTGCCTATCTAGGTAAAGCGGATTTAGTAAAACATTGTGATTGATTGCTTGTAAAGGGTAAAATGTTCTAGGACTGACTTGGAGTTGGATTTAGCCTACATTTTCCTTGACTTAACCAGAATAAAATGTGGCAAAAAAATTAGCCATGTTTTTACAGAAATATTGATCTTGGAAGAAAACAAATATTTACTGTACATAAATACTTTTCATTTTGTAACGTCCAAAATTTCATCTTCTTCTTCATCATTTTCGTGTATCAAGGGCACATAGCTTCTCATTGAAAGCAAATAACTGATCCGGTTACAAATCCAGGATAGTATAAGGATATAGAAATCTTGGAAATGTTAAGCTCTCTGTTCCATGGATTTAGCTTTTATAATTCAGCATAGAAAGATGATCCGGTCAACAAATAGTTAGAGAGACAGAGAGATAAAGAGAAAGAGAGTGAGAGACAGGTAGAAAGAGAGAGAGACAGAAAGAGACAGAGAGACAGAGAGACAAAGAGAGAGAGACAGAGAGAGTGATGGAAAGAGAGAGAGTGAAAGAGTGAGATAGAGAGAAAGAGAGAGAGAGAGAGAGAGGGGGGCAAAGAGAGAGAGAGAAAAAGAACAGAAACAGAAATTATGAGAGATTGCACTGCGAATACAGCTGAAGTACAAGAAAATACAGATTTAGATGTGGCATAAGGAAAAAAAAATAGCGGCCCGGTAGTGAGAGAAAGGAAGATATATATACATACAATATATATATTTAAAAAATGCGATGTCGCATTTCGAGGCAGTCGAAAATGTCGAGCACAATATTAATAATTTTTAATTTCCGCGTCCTAAAGACATCACAGGAGTTGTTTCTAAACCATCACAAAAGAACAATGGTCAGGAGTGGCTCGTGACCTAAAAGGAATATCTCATCTATTGAATAATGGATATCTTTGCCGAAATTTCGTAAACAGAAGACGTGTGCGTGGTGTGGGAGTTTATGGTCACGACGTCACAGATACTGACTCGACAGAGAGAGGAAGAGAGGGAGAGGGAGAGAGAGAGAGAGAGGGGAGAGGGAGAGAGAGAGAGAGAAAGAGAGAGAGAGAGGGGGGAGTGAGAGACAGAGAGAGAGTACTTAGAAGAAAAACAGAATTACGGATATCTTTGTACACGACACACATAGAGTTGTGCGTGATGACATTATGACCAATTCACTAAATTGCCAGTTAGAGGTTCGCATTGATGTAGTGGTTTCACGTAAACTCATCCATAACGCTTTTATTACTTGTCCGATTTACTCTGATTCTCTTTTTCCTACTCTCATACAAGTGAACTTATTTACAATGGTTGGACTGCCCTTTGAACTGTCGCAGTAAACGCTGCATGAGCGGATTAGTGTCCCTTTTTAAAGGGACACTAGAGCGGATATATGAATAGCGCCATCTAGCGCTGATCATTACCGTGTTTCGAAACCTTGTCTTTTTGCAAAATAAAACTCACTTTTTCGATTCATGGTAACTCTCGTTTTCTTCCATATTTTCATATTTAAAAAATCTTAAACACAAAGAAGATGACAAGGGTTTATGAAAAGCATTTTGACTGCTTTAAAGGATGGAAGAAGGTGTAAGTATCAAAGTATTGGCTTAATCGGGTCCGCCTTATCATAAAACAATACAATATAGATAGTAGAACAAAAGAGAATCATAGAAGAAGAACAAAACCGGAGAGAAAGCGTAAGAAAGGGGTAATGAATAGAAAGTAACGTGGTTGCGAATATACTCCAAAAGATTACATGGTAGTTCAAAACAGTTAGGTATGAAGGTACTGTATATATGACATTACATTGATAAATTAGGAAGGTTTCAGTAAAGAAAACAAATTATTTTTTCTGAACTGATACTGAAAACACAATCAATCAAAATCATTGACTCAGTCCCAACCAGTAGATAACGAAAAATGACGACATTGTGCTGTTCTGGGGTCGTTGATTCGTTTCGTGTGACTACATATAACTTGTGTTTTGAATTGGGGTGGGGGTATCATTCCAACTAATTAAAAGAATTGCTTTGTGAATTATTCACGAGTAATTTTGTAGGAGCTTTTAGATTACTTATTTTCTGGGATTATCATGGATGTCCATTTTTAAGGGGTACATTTTAAAAATAGAAGTTTTTCAGTATTCTTTTCCAGATCCCCTTTTGGGGATGTTGTCGAGTTCATGTTGTTGGTCTCAGTCGGTCGAATCATTTCCCATGCTATCTGAGTAGTGGGTAGCACACATAACCTTCTAGTTTAAATTGATTTATGTTCCTTTTGTTACAGATATCCAAACAAACAGTGCAAACAAGATTTGCAAAATGCATTATATTTGATTTCTGTGATTGATTTATTGCCATGAATGTTTATTTTGATTGTTCTCTTGGAAATAAAAAATAAAACTAAACAACATTGTAATATTTATCTTGAAATATGTGAAGGCTTCATTGTGAGGAAAGATTTGAGCAAAGTTTTTTATTACACTATGTATTTTTTCGACATAGTTAGTTGGCCCTGAAAGTGCCCATTCATGCTCCATCTTCTATTTATGCTGGGTACGCGGTGTACCAGCAAACCTAGCTCACATATTTATTTGGTTCTAAAAATTCATCATCACGACAATGTAAAGAGAATATCGAGTAATAATTGAAAAAATAAAATACAGAATGAGTGACAATTCATTCTTTCATTTTTTCCTGTACTAAGCGCATTGTAAAATCTCATGGCATCTAAAATATTAACTTGCCTTTTCACAAACAGGGCGCACTAAATCTTACGTATTCTTTATAGAGCGTCATGTAAAGATTTCACTCCGAGTTTATAGAGTATGATGAAAATGGTACATGTACATGTCAAATGCAAGTGTCTTTTTGTATATAAGAAAGTGGAAATGTTGGCAGTTTTTTAATAATAATGTGACGAATAATATACAGTTGTATGTTTTAATGAGTTTTTAAAAGGGTTTTCAAGAATAATATGAAGAGCAATTCATGATAGACGAACATTAAAGTTACCGTAAGCGCATCCCCTCTATCTCCCTTCCTCCTGATTCTCCTTCTCTCTCTCTTCGTCTCTCTGAATTATCTTCCTCTATCAATCTTTATAAAGCTCTCAATATTTCCCTTTCTATGTTGGCCTATATGTCTAAAAGATTTAATGACTGTTATTTGGACTTTTCATTTAATGTTATGTATTATAAATATACAGCGAGCAACTAGGAAACGATAGGAATGTATTAATCATGTAGTGAAAACACATTTATAATTGAATAAAGAATATCCCTAGTACGATATTGTTTTTAATACCAAAAGGTTATTTATGGAAAAACCTGTGTATAAAGGCCACTCAAGCGAGACAAGAAAAGCAGGCCCTTTATATAGGTATGTCATCATTATGTATAACTTAAAGGAAAAGATAAACATCTAGAGTCTTTCTAGACGGGCGATCTTATTTTGTTTATACAGTTAAAACATATACTGTGTATTGGTAGACGATGTTAATGTCAACCAATATGTACATACTCACTCGCTAATAATGGTTTATGATGCCTTTTCGTATGGAGTCATAATAACGAATACATTTAGAGGCTCAACATATTTTACATTCGTGTTTTTTATAGCATCATATTCGGAACCCAACATACATTATGTCGATAGCTGGCGCTGTAACCTATACAATTACATATCCTTCCTGCAGAAAAAAAATCAGCATAGAATGCTATAAACACGTTATGACAGAAGACAATGAGCAAACAGGTCATAAACATTCAAAACGGATATCAAATCAACAAGATACAAACAGGGAAGCACATTTGACAATACTGGCAGTATAAAGAACATTTAAATAAGCATATATCTTCAAAGATGTCGATATGGAAGCATGAGCATACTATCAAATACATCATATACCGACCGAAATGAATAATACAACAGGATTATTATAGAATAATAAGGCAAAGGCATAGTATACAACTTATAACAAAATGTCTGTGTTTTCTATATACAGTGTTGTACAACAGTTAATAGCAATACCATAATACATACAATCAAAGTTATATATTAAACATTGTAGTAAGTTGTTTATCCTATTTTTGTTCAAATGTTGATATGCCTCTTTCACCCATGTTAAAGCTTTCCTACAATTTAGTTCCTGTAAAGGCTACAAGCATTTATATGATTGTCATGTTGCATTTTCTCTTAATGTAGACAAGAGACGAAGCTTTTAATACCACATTTATATAAATTATCTAACAGGGGTCTAGAAAAATGCCTTTCCCAATCAAGGTGTCTATTCAAACTATACGAGGAGCAGCTAGGAAACGACAGCAATCTATGTCAAAACATAAATAATGTGATAAAGGATATCCCTACTCAACATCATTTTCAACAAAAGGTTGTAAGGTGAAACCTGTGTATAATGACCACGAAAGGGAGACAATAACATCAGTCTTTATAGGCAGATAATCTTCATGTATAACTTCCTTCAATATACACTCTTTGAGACAATAGAGAAACAAATATTAATATAGTCTTTCTAGACGGGTGATCATTTGTAGTCAGGTGAAGCATGGTAGACGTTGTATGCTGTCTACCCTCATGTAAATACTCACCCACTAATAATGTCTTATGATGTTTTTTTTTAGTATGGAGGTATAATAACGTTTTCTTTTAGAGGCTCAAAACATCTCAGGGTGGTGTCCTGTAAAGCATCATACTCCGATCCCTACATACATTGCGTCTATAGCTGGCGCTATATCGAACAGAGACAGAAAATCACATCTCCAAACAGTGTATACAGTTCATGAAGATGAGAGCATGGAATGCTATTCACATGATGTAACAGAAGACAATAAGTAAACAGGTCATAAACATTAAAGACGGATATCGAATCAACAAAATACAAAAATATAAGCAGATTTCACAATATGGCAATATGAAACACATTTAAATATGCATAAACATGTAACTACACAAATTGACGATATGAAAATACACAAAAACATACTCATAATGTATCAATTTGCAAAACACATAATTATTCCAATTGTAAGGCAACGTCATAATATCCAACTGATACAGTAGGCTTACAGTTCCACCATGTGAAAAGGATTGTCGGTAATCTTTCTTTCTTGAGTGTGTGTAGTCATACAAAAGGACTGTTGGTACTCTTTCTTGAGCTTCTAGTTCTGAATAGAACTATAGCGGCGGTAAGAGAGGATGGGTAATAGGAGAGGCTCGACATTTAAAACAGATTGAATATCCATCGTCGGGATATAAAATGATCCTGTGTTATCTATATACATGTACAACATGTCAATACTAGAATAATGTTTTATGATGTCATTTAGTATTGAGATATAATGACGAATACATTTACAGGCTCAAACACAATCCACATTATTTGGTATCCTTTATAGTATCATATTCGGATCGCAACATACATTGTGTCGATGCTTGCGCTATAGCCCATACCATTACATAGAACAGGAACTGCAATTCACATCTCCAACAAATTATACAAACAAAACAAACATAGAATGCTTTACACAGGATATCACAGGACATAATAAGCCAACATTAAAATGGATTAAGATACTAAAAGCTACTTCAAGTGTAATAAACATTTCATTATGATCAGGGCCCGTTGCACAAAGCTTAGCACTTGATCATACAATTGAATTTTGCGATTGATTGCATTGATCACTAAATTATGCGCAATGTATTGAAAATTGTATTTACAAATGATGAGGCACTTTTGACGGGACTGTATAATTACATACCACCTCATTAAACTTGCATCATAAAAATACATGTAAATGGTTTCTGGCAGGGACAGAAAAAGTACTCGCTCTTCCCCCTGCTTGCGCTGACGCTGTTACGCTAGGATATTTAGAATGACAATCAGAGATGGTAAACAAATATCAAATCTATAAAATATAAAAATAGAAGCAGATTTTGCAACATTATAGCAATGCGCATAATGCAAAATGCACACAAATATGAGCATTGTCAGAACATCAGAAGTAAACAAAATACACAAATGGAAGCAGACTGATTTAACAACAAAGCAATAAGAATCATATTTACATAACCATGTATCTACCAACAAATATCAAGATGAAAATACAAAAAATATTAACATATTATAATACATCATATACCAACTGAAATGAATATAAACAATATGATTATGCAATAGTAAGGCAACGCCAAAGTATACAATTCATGAAAATTGTCCTGTGCTTCCGATATACATGTAGAGCAGTTAACTAGAATAACAGCGATCAAAGCTATACATGAAACATGTTTAACAAATGAAAATGATTATAAATAATAATAACAACAACTATAAAGATGGCACCGACATGTGACGAACGTTATGACATGAGAGAAAACAGGATCAACTAGTAAAATATAAGATCAACAACATAATTGAACGTGAAATCACAATCTACATAGAAATGTAACAACAAGTTTACATTCACTTGTTCCAACCAGCGGAGAACGGATTAGAAATAACCATCTTTGATGGTTGTTTATGTCCACAATACAATGTTTATTTAAGATTTTCTCCTGCCAAGTAGCCAGCAACTGTTCATTAATTTGCTGCACATATTGTTCGGCTTCTATATTTGGGTAGCACACTAATGAATTCATATCGCACTTGTTTAAAATGCGCTTTCACATACCCATGTATATAGTATATACATGCATGCTGAAAGACTCTTTTATTGCACTATATCTTGTATAGATACTTCACCCATCACCAAGATTTCATTCAATTCGCTTTTAGTAACATTGTTATATGCGCCAACCTACGACAAATACGTACAGATAAAGTTGGGTTCTCGTCATACGAATGAATTGTGAAAGGAATTCACTGCGAGCGTCTAGAAAAGTAATTTTGCATATAACTGTGTATTGTGATGGTTTTGGGATCGTCATCATTTGACATTTGGTCCAGATATTTCAGAATAGTATTTGTCATATAACGACTATGAAAACATTCATTGAACCTTTTTTTCAGAGTTAATTTGTATCTGTGGTATTCTTCCAAACCAAAAAAAAAGAAGAATGAAGACAAATCACAACTTATTCTTGGCCTTTCCCAGAACTCAACTTTCGATCTAGTATAAGGCACAGCAAGGGCATTTCGTCTGTCGGTTTGTCTTCTTTTCAGTGTTGATAGTTTTGATAGTTGATAGCTTTTTCCTATATCATTACACCAAACAGAGACTAAATTTCGCATTTTAACACAAAAGTATTCAGAAAAAAAAAACATATAATGTTATACACAGGATATAGCAGAACATAATAAGCCAACAGGTCAAAGACATTAAAAACGGATTTGAATCCTTGGAACCATGGCTCATTGTTTGTTCTCCTCTCGTGTTCTTTCATCTTCATCGGTAGAGTCAGTCTTTCGGTTTGTCTTCTTCTTTCTCTTCCTTGGACGTCCATCTAGACTATCGTCCTTGGTATCATGGCTCTTTGTCTGTTTGTCCCCTCTTGTTCTTTCATCTTCATCGGTAGAGTCAGTCTTTCGGTTTGTCTTCTTCTTTCTCTTCCTTGGACGTCCATCCAGACTGCAATCCTCGGAACCTTGGCTCTTTGTTTGGTTTTCCCCTCTTGTGTCATCTTCATCGGTAGAGTCAGGCTCAGGATTATTTGGGATGCCTTCCACTCTACCGTAAGTACATGAAAAATAAAATAAGTCGATATTAGTAGAAAAAAGAGGAAGGGTAAATATATGTCGCAACCTTTGTGTGTTTCTCGACTCAAATATGACAATGTCTACACAAATTCAATATGTCTCAAAATCAGTAGGTTATCGGTTACGCAATTTAGGTTTGTAAATATCTTAACCATAGTGCCAATGAGAAAATTACTCATGCTTTAACCTCATCTCGCTTGGATTTTGGTAATAGCCTTTTGTTTGGTTCGCCTCACAACCTACTTGCTAAATTACAATAATTACAGAATGCTACTGCTCGTGTCGTGACCCTTTCTAACAAGTACAGTAACATCACACCAGTCCTCAAATCACTTCATTGGTTGCCTGTATAAAATGTGTTGTTTTTTAGATTATTTTGTTATTATTTCACTGTATACATGGCTCTGCTCCGCAGTACAACATCGGCTTGATCAAGCATAACGTTCCCTCTAGACAGCTACGCTCTCATAACTCTGGTAACTCATGTATTTCATCTTTTGCACAAGCTGCGCCTTGAGCATTTAATTGTCAAATGGATTTGGCACCATACAAACTTATGATAATTATTATACCATTTTAAAGCAAATATTTTAAATCTCTTCAATAATAATGATAATAATAATAATAATGATAGTAATAATAATAATTGAAGAGAATTTATTTCAACATCTCCATGATTTTTTTTGTTTTAAAGCATGACAAATATGACCATTAATGTAAAATTATAATAATACTTTGATCATCCAGTTTAAATGTCACTAACTAGTTTCAGAATTGTGATTATTGCTTACTACAATATTCTAAGGGAAAACAACATTTCAACAGCTTAACAGTACAATGAGTATCTTGCTACTTTAAACTAATGAATATAATATAAAAGAATTATCAAGAGAAAATAGGGAAGGCTTAGCAATGATCAACATGATTAATAAATACATTGAGAAAATGATGGA
>JARBES010000125.1:19326411-19341564 GCA_030265145.1 Strongylocentrotus pallidus
TCTCGTTCTCACTGCCGACTCTATTTTCTTCACCTTTTATCTTTCCTCTCGTATCAGTGCTCACATCTTTTTACCCCACTACTTTTGCTTTTCCTTGTTCCACTCTCTATTTACCCCCCCCCCCCTCTCTCTCTCTCTCTCTCCCTTTACATGACTCATTAATAATTATCTAGCGTATATAATTTTCGCTTTTCTAAATGTTCCAATATGCACGAATTCATTATGTATTATGTTCTAAATAATATATTCATATTTATAGTATCATACAATTATTTTGTGTAATGTTGTTTTCCATAGTATTGATTATCACTAATACTTCATGTATACTTGTGAAGAGTCTTGTAGAGACTGACTTCCCCTAAAATGAAAAGGGTGGTGAGTTTCGGGGGGGAGGGGGTAATTGTCATCGGGGTGGTTGTCCTTCATGGTTCTCCTCACCTTTTATCTTTCCTTTCGTATCAGTACTCACATCTTTCTACCCCCACCACTATTCAACCACTCTCTCTCTCTCTCTCTCTCTCTCTTGCTTTCTCCCTCTCTTTCTCCTTTACTTCCTCCGTCTTAACCTTCATCTTTGATATCACGTGTGTAGATCTACAGATGCAATGTATAATTGTTTTATTCTTCGTTTTGTTCATAACATCATTGTATATATAGTGCTTTGTCCCTGGACTAGATTTCCGTGCGCCCAGTTTAAGAATTCAGACTCGTTTTCCGAATATACATGTAGACATGCTGTAGCATGTATTAAACGATTTGAATTAATGGCTGTACATTGAATAATTGCCCCGAGGATGATTAGGAATATATTGACATTTAAGTTACTGACATTAAACTGCATTATTGAAAATATCGCCATTTTGTTTTAATGTAGAGATTTCGTTTGATAGTTGCAAAATATGAGTTGCAAAATTTGCAACTGATGATATTTGCAATCGATTGCAACTCAACCTTTTTGCAACGCCCCATTATAAAAACATAACACTTCAAACATAACAAATCTAAATAATACGCCAAACAGTTTTCTGAAAATTAATTTTGAATTTGAATTAGATTCGGTTTATTGAAATAAAAGAACATGCAGCTGGGAAGCTGTAATTATTCAATTTACAAAGTCAATATACAACACAATAAACAATCAAAATATGAATGACTAAACCGTACGACTATAAATCATGCATAATGAAACAAAATAAAAATCAGATATTACATCAAAATCTAAATATATTACAAACATTAAATCAAAATCTAAATATATTACGAATATTACATCAAAATCTAAATATATAACAAATAATACATTAACATTTAAATATATAACAAATATTACAAAAATATTAAAAACCTTCTGTATCATCAAAAAAGGAGAGAGAGAGAGAGAGAAAGAGAGATAGAGAAAGAGAAAGACGGAACTAGAAAGAGGAATAGAAGGAAGAGGGAAAAAGAAAGAAAAGTTGATCAGGGAATATACGAAAGATTGGAGAAGATGGGTAGAGAAGGATAAAGTAGAATAAGACAAATAAAAAGAGAGAAGAATCGTACAGTCTTGAGGAACGTTTTTATCAAAACCGGAAAAGATAAAAGCGAGTGGACACTTTTCGCCAATCGCAGACTCATATCGCCGATCTAGGAGACGCATATCGCCGGTGGAATGCGGCGAGACGCGTCTCTAAGTACGGCCATGCATTATGGCCCAAGGCATGGGCACACAGAAGATTTTTGTTTATTGAAAATGTATTGCATTTTATTTTATTTTTTTATTTGTAGAAACTGCCCCTACCCTAGCCCCCGCTGCGTACAGTCATGGTTCAGTGGCAAAGCAATGGCCTCGTAACTGTGAGGCCCCAGGATCAAAACCGTGTCGATGTGCCATTTTAGTGCCCTTTTATGGGGCATTAATCCTCATTACTGTCATTTATGACTTAAGGGCGTAGGTCCCCTAGTTGATAAGTATAGTAGCATACACATGCTTTAGAAGTCACGCGAAACAAACACTGGCAAATTATTATTCGAAAAAATCTGAGAATGTATACTATTTTCTAGATCTATTAGAAATAAATCATTGTCAAAATAATTCCATAAATTGGGGGTAATACAAAAATATTCCAACTATATGAGCGACAGTGTATACATTTATAGACTTACATACATGACATGTTGCATTATTCTGAAGAATTGTTTTCTGATTATACGCACAACAGTTTACAGAAATTCAAGCTGCAATTGTCACAACTATGGACATACATCTTATTTTTTAAAAGCCTTCATGATGCCGGAAAAAAACATTTAGAACAGAAAATCTTCATAACATATGGCGACTCTTGCAAAAGAATGCAATTCATAGGGATCGAAACTTTACTACAATAATCGGTTCAGGACCGTGAAAGGATATGCAATTTCAAGAGGTGGAAATGGTATGGAGCGAATAATACTTAGATGAAAGAGTTCGCTTAAACATGTGCAGCCGTATATGCACTGTCACATCAAGTTCACGAGGGAATGTCAAAATCAAAGCTTGGGGCGTACAAATACAATTTAAGTATATCATATGAAACATATATGCAAGGGACATTCACTACTATGATGTACAGACTTATGCATGCAAATACAATTTCAGTATGAAATATGAAACATTTATATACATTTCGCTTCAACATGTGCAGCCCTATATGCACTGTCACATCCGATTTTCGAGGGAAATTCAAAATCATTGTGTTGTACAGACCTTTGTACTTTTTAGAATCAATTACAAACTAAAGTACACGAAAAGTAAGTGATCGAATTGTGCAGTGCTCTGGACCAAAATGCGTTATTGTTGGATATGATATAATCGAAACAATACAAACACATGTGCAGACTTTTGCATAATAATCCAATCTCAGTATAATATCATATGACATATTTATATTCAATAAGCATTCACCATTATTTAATAAAGGAACCCTGTGAAACATAAATGCAAGGGAAAACAAAAATCATGATGTGCAGTCTTATGCACACAAATCAAATCTCAGTATGATTTCATATAAAATATAATATGTAATAAACATTCACCATTATGATGTGCAGACTTATGCACAAATATCCAATCTCAGTATATCATATGGATTAGATATACACCATTATAGTGTGCAGACTTACATGAATGCACGAAAATTAAATCTCAGTATGAAATAATATGAAATATATTTGCATCGGGCATTCACCATTAGGATGTGCTCAAATCATGCACTGATTCATTCAAACTCAGCAGAGAGAGATACATATTATCATATGGTATACATATACATTGAACATTTAACAATGTGTGCAGACTAATGAACACAATTTCGGAACAATTAAATATGTCATCATATTAGCTATAGATACATAGTACATTCGTCATGAAATTGTGTACACTTATGCACAACAAAATATATTGTAAACAAAAAGGCGCATTCGACATTGACCATTATAATAGGCAGACTTATACACGCAAATCCAATCATAATTATATTTGCTTTTCGTGGTATTTTTTTATCATTCATAGGTGTAACAAAAAAATATTTGACAAACTTTCAACAAAGATTGATAATTACAAAATATAATTGGAAACTACATAACATACGGCTCATTTGAAAAGTTCAACATCATTACAGTGTATTTTAAGATATCATTTTAAATTGACATATTGAATATACATGCAAAATAATCACAATTATGTGCAAAATTATGCACAAATATCCAAAGTCAGTTAATTGGGTTTTGATATTATGAAATGTATATTGTACATTCGATATTGTGATAACATTACATACAAGATCTAAATAGATGAACATTGGACATTCCATATGTGCAGACTTATACACAACAAGACAAATGCGAATGCGTTTTCTTTATACCTCCACCCTAAATCTAGTTTATGAAATAGATGAACCGCCTCTGTGACCTTTGACATATAAAAATAAGATAATACGATGATATACTATCAACAAGTTCGATGCTAATTCTCTAATGGTTCTTAATATATCGCGAAAACAAGGATAAAACCTGTTATTTCTGAAAATGACCTCTTGATCTACTTATCAGACGGCCTCATCTGTTGGCCAGTTCAAGAAACTACTCAAGTCACATCTATTCTGCTAGAAATTACTTTATTACCAGCCTACATATACTTTGCTGATCTCTGAGAAGTGTCTAACTTTTGTTTTTAAGTGGCCCAAACATTGTGGAACGTGTGTGCAGCGCTTTGTAACTGCAAGGAAATGGCGCTATATCAAATATCTATTGGATTGGATTGGATTGGATTGGATCAAAAATATAATCAGATTGTCTCCAATGATGATACATGCTATCACTAAGTTTTAGCCTCGTATCTGTAGTGGTTCTTGAGATATCGCGCTAACCAGGTCAATACCTGGAATTTCATAAGTTGAACTCTGTGACCTTAAACCTTTAACCTAGTTACTACAAAATCCAATCAGATTGTCTTCCTATGGTGATACATATAATCATTCACTTTGAAGTTCTTAAAGTAAGTGGTTCTTGAAATATCGCAATAACAGGAAAGAACAAGAACGGACGCACAGACGGACAACCCGAACAAAAAATGTTTACTGCACGACCTTCGATGGGCAGAGGCATAGGCATAAGGATATGCCTCTTCAACCTCTTCAAAACAATTCTTAACATGTTTCATTTTTTTAAATTCGTTCATTCATTCATGCATGGCTGCCTCATTACATCATTATATATATATTTTGGATATGGGATACCGATCATTTCACCTACATTCACGTCAACAGAGTCTTTTTTTCTAGCGTTTGGGTGTAATAAGTATCTCCTTCCTCGCAAAAAATAATATTATCTTAAATATATACGTATACACTGTATACAGTGAGTTCACGATTGCGTGTGTGTTTGTTGACCAACAATTTTCTCTACATGGCTTACTTTTATTATTGTTGTTAATTACAGTGAACAATTAAACCCCTAAGTTCAGCTTCTCTCAAAACATCATGTAAGTCAGCCACACTACGGGTTGATCTATCCATCCATTTCGCAAAGCATTCCCTTGTTGCATTCTCATAGTCGCTGTTATACTGAACCAAAATGTTCCTGGCCTGATTATGCTGGATTCCAAGCTTTTCGCTCAGCGTATCGTAGGCGTAGCTTGGAATGTATCTAGCCAACTCATTTAGCATTGCGTCGCTCACTTCCCTGTTTAAATATCAGAAAAAACAGAGAGAGATGAAAAAGGCCAGATGTCGGAATGTCAGAGTTAAAATATCAGTGTACAAATGTGAGAGGTAAACGTGTCAGAGGTAAGAATGTTAAAGGAAAGGGAGCACTCTACATAATCAATTGACATGATTACTTTTGCTTTTACCTTTCCTTTTCCTCGATCATGTAGATCAACCTATTCAGCTATATGAATGTCAATAAATAGTTGTGAGCTTATACAATGTGTGGAAGAGGTATAATCATATACTCGTAAGAATGTCGCTTCATTTATAAAGAACGTCAGCGACGCGTGATTAACCCTGCAACACGATACAAAACCCATCCCTTTCATTATTGGATGAGATCATTATTTTCTTCCCATAACAAAATATAATTTTGATTATGTGTTCTCATTGGCGTCAAATGAACATTTAAAAAAGACGATTGCATAATAATAATAATAATAATAATAATAATAATAATAAAGCGTAGTATTTAGTGATCACACTTCTGCGTCTCTGTGAGGCTTTTTTGCGCCATCCAAGGTTACTCCGCGCACTCACATCATTTCTAGCGTATATCACATAACCCATGAATAAATCCCGACTCCTTTAATATCAAACAACTCCGTAACATCAACATTCGATGCAATTGGTGATGGTTGTATTTGAGTGTTGTCATAGCTTGTGCATGCAAGTCCACATTTGATCGCAATGTACATGCAATACCTTTTTGATGTTACAACAGGGATAGGTTTCAATGTGCTTCTTCTCACTCTTTTCTCTTTCAATCAACATACATACATGTATGGACTATGAACTATAAAGTTATACTTAGCCTCTTCAATATACCATACCCCATCTGCTGGAGCTGGAACTGGGAATCAAAACCTTGGTATAATCATAAACCTCATATTAAACATGAAGTTATGTTAACAAACCAACAACCGTTAATAAAAAGCCTGATATGTCATTGGTGTGTGTGTGTGTGTTTGTGTGGGTGTATGTGTGGACTACAAAACTACCATCAGTTACGAGTTACGAGAAACACAAAAAACATCAACTTTATTGGGGTATGAATAATTCAGTATTTTAACTATATATATGTATATTCATTTATCTACGTATGCACTCGCATGCATACATACACACACACACACACACAAACATGTACTGAGGTTATACTCACATTCCAGCAGTGGATGGTTTTGAAGTGTCATGTTCTGTAAACATATTTAAAAAAGCAGAAACACGAAGTTGAAAACCATCCAGAGACTCCTAATAATTTGCGTTACTGACTAATTAATTATATCATTACAAATCTCTATTCTCAGTTTTCTTATGTATATCTGGTTTTCTTATAAAACTGAAGATATGGCGTATATATTCAATAATGAATGAACGCCATTAAACTATTACCAACAGCAACAACAACAACATGTTCTGTAAACCCTTCGTCGATCCCTGTCATGAGAGTAAATTATAATATCAACATAATTCTTGGGGTGACTGTGGGGTCCCCTTATGCTATAAAGCGAACGCACACATATGAAGTGAAAATAAGGGACTGGTAGCTCCAATTTATTTTTTTACCATGTTTCTTATACTTCTCCACAGGTGAAATTAAAATTCAAATTATGATTTCTTACTTTCAAATCAACTGTATAATGTAAAATAAATGTATTTAAAACAGTCATGCAATATAACACACAATATATAGACATATGTATAAACTAACTATTTATACATATACAAATTTTATGACATAGTTGAGTTTCGTCTACACTAATTGTTTTATACGATTTACCCCCCTTCCCCATCCACACAAAATAAACGTAATGATGAAACCCATCATATCATTAGGCGACAATATGAGAAACGAATCACGCACTGAAACAGGCTGCTAAAAACGAGTATCCATCACTGTGACAGTAAATTTAGAGGGCTGCACCTATTTATACCCCTATTTTCCCCGTATAAATTCGAGCTTTTGAATAGGAGCGGTATTCTAGATCCATGTTATATCAGTGGGATAAAGTTGGTTTTAAAATCTTTTTATTTCGGTATTCTGAGAATCGTCAAAACGAGATTTTAACTCGCTGAGAAAGAGAGAGAGAGAGAGAGAGAGAGAGAGAAGAAATAGTCTTAACTTTTTAATCTTCACGTAAAATAAGATGGATATTAGCGTTAAGTCCGCGAGTATCAAGTGTTTAACTGTTATGGGCAAGCAAGAAGTAATTAATTGAAATGAAATGAAAGATAAAATCTGAGATAAAAAATGTCTTAGACTACCGATATTTTATATTAAGATATAATTATAACATATTGGAGATTAAATTGTATCTTCACCCAGAACTGGTTGGAGAAAACTTTTTATATGCTCAAAACTATATTGTTTGTATTGTCTAATGGATACGGCCCCCTCTTTTTGTCTGTTTACATGTAACTGTTCCTGAGCTTCCTGCGCCTACGTTTCAAGTCTTAGTATATATGAACAAGGGTTATCTACATGATCGAATGCTTTCACATGTATGACGTAAGAAATAAATGACATTCGTTTAAAAGCCAATTGGTCCAATACCTAGATCAGCTATGTTCATTTAGTCTATACACAAATTCTCTCCGCTATACACATGGCTTAGTCAACGTTTCGTACAATCATTATTTAGTTTGAATAGCAAGTAGGGCCAATCTGTAACCATATGGTTCAAATTGCCACTTCCCAAAATAAAAAAATGTGAACGACTTGATCCAATAATCATTTGGTCCATCATTATTCGGTCCATTTCCGATTTTATCCGTAATAAATGGTGTTAACCACAATTACTCCAAGAACAATTTGGTCCAACCACATTTCGTCCATAGTTTAGTTCATTTACAGGACGGTGATCAATCTTAATTGCGTCTATATATTCATTTCTTCTTCACGTTTGGTCGAATTAAAAATAAAAAGTAGAGGTGGCCTTTACTATGCTTAGATTTAAACCATAGTCATTATTATATAAAACAAAATTCCATAAATGAAGAGTTTAATTCCAAAAGGAGCTAAACTCATTTTTTTAACTTCAGAGAAAAAAAAGGAATTGTTTACCAGATTTTGTACAGGCATCAATGGAAACGTGACATTAGAAGTTGCATTTTTCATAATTGTTCCCAAAATTTAGGTAAATATTTTTGTTGAAAGACAGGTACTGAAGTGAACAATGTTCTGATATCAATAACTCAATTTTCATCAAAAGTGGATTTAGCTACTTTTGGAATTATAGGCCTACACGTACATCATAAAATAGATTTTCGATGGAAAAGTCGCTTAACCATTACTTCTAGTTATTTCAATATTGCAATCAATTAATTAAGTTTTGAATTTATGCAACACATGTCGAATTGTACCGTAAACATTACCAATAGGATGTCATTTTGCCGCAATAGGTACATTGTGATATGCTATAAAATATTGATATTCAGGGATAAGAACAATTAAGCATCTCGATAAAATATTTTACCTTCGAACCTTGTGTTGAATTTGATCATCTTTGTGGAGGTTTGAATCACTTTAAGGATCACCTCTGTATCGTTACTCTCCTTGGTTAGATCGAGCGTAAAGTAGAGTATCTCCTTACTTTTATAGCTCATGTCGCTGTACTGAATAGTCTGAAGAAATTGCCAGATTATGTAATTAATAAGCATTCATGATTGTACGAGATATGCGCCAAATCGCAGATGTAGAGAGTACTGCTCAATATAATGAACACAAATTGTCTGTGTTTTCGAACTGTGTCCAACCACTTCCATCGTTTCGCATCCCATTTCGTCAAAGTAAATTCCATTTTGTCAACCCCGGCTGCAATACAATAGCATAAACTAATTTTGTAATTTTTCAGTGAATTTCGTCAATGCATCGTTCAAATTCGTCACCTGTTCGCTTGCTTTATTTATACTGTGCGTATCAAAACGAAGTTTACCCAACTTTGGTAGCTTCTAATTAAAAAGAAATGACATGTGTGACCTTGAATAATATTTCATTGTAAAGAGGAACTAATACCCTGTCTGATTATACCATTTCCATAATTGTGCTGCCAAGGATGACTGAACAGCAAGCTTTTCAAAAAGTATTACAAAAATTCTCTTGTACCAAGTTTCGGCTGAAGCAAAAGAGTACTGCACCTGTGACATCATAATTTGTTTTTAATAGAATTTCTCAATTTTTTCTTCATTTTTCGAAAGAGCATCAAATAAAATGTCCAAATGTCGAAAACTAATTGAATATGTTAAGAATTGCCTGGGATAAGACCATCTGAATTAATATATTTCCTGCTCTGGTTCGTATTAGTTATAAACCAGAGCAAAAAACACTGAGTTTCGATAGGAAATCTATTCATTCAGATGGTCATATCTCAGCCAATACTTTACATATTCAATTGGTTTTCGACATTTTTGATGACATCACAGTTCACCACTCTATGAATGTGGGTCAAAAGCCATTGACCCGAAGTCACAAAGGAGGTTTGTCGACAAACCTAGGTTTATGTGCGTCATTTGACGCGTTTCGACGGGTTTCAAACCAAGGTTCAAATCTCATTCCAAAACAATGGGTCCTTTATTTACATTGACTATTAGGCAGTTGAAAAATCAAGGTGTTAACATCAACTCCAACTCAAAGAAATGCTACAAGCAAAATTTATGATATTCTCTTCGTTATGATGATTACAATCATTCGCATCCCCTGACACAAAATCTAGTGACACAAAATGGATAAACTTTATTTAGGATGTTACCTTTTTTTATGAAAAGCTGTTGTCAATGTCTTTGATACTTGTCAGAATAAATTTTCTTTCTTGCATTTGGGTTTAGCAACCTTTGAGTTTTTGATCGCTATTTAAGATAAACACCTCATGCTCCTTACGCGTGTGAAATGGCGCAGTGGACAAGTGAGCAGAGAGAACTTAGATATCATGAGACAAGAAGTGGGTGTGCTGTTTAAAATAATTAAAGGTTATCCTGTCGATTGAAAAAAAGGTTCTGGGAAAGCCTAGTTACATTGCTTCATTTTAAACAATGAAGTATTAAAGCACGAGGCACAATTTAACTTTTAAAAGGATTTAAGACCAAAAAAGAGCATGCATAATGGCCTGACCTGCATTGGTCCCTAAATCCCAAACTTGGAACAAGGCGATTTTGACAACACATTCTGAAGACCCTAGTGCTCATTCACACATGGCAAGAATTATTATGAATAGGGTATCATTGGACAGAAAATAAAATACTCGTCATCATGAAAGCAATTCCAAAGTCACATTGATTATTACTTTTGAATTAGGAGCTACCAAACACATGTACATTAAAGGCTGCCATTGACGTTTTCCATATACCTTAGCCAACAATTAAGGAGAAATACAAAATAAATATGAAATTGCCTGACTTGTCCTCAAAATAGTTAATTGGTGCATTATTATGGGGGACCAACGGGTACCGCTTAGGCATTGCTTGCTATATAGAGGGCGCAAGTTGCTACAAGTAGTGCAGTCCCGCTTTAAATTAGCTTTGACATTTGGACGATACTGAATTCGAGTATGAATGCTATCAAGGACCAGTCGGTGTTCATACTGAAACGAAAACTTATTTTAAGTTAAGATACTGATGAAAGAAAATGTAATTCATTGCACGGACTGATAAAACTAAATTGCGAGCTGTTCTTGTTTCCACATAGCCCTTGTTTCAATTTATTATAACTAAGTATAGCAATGCCGAGAACCAAAGTACACTTACCTGTTTATCTGATTTAGGACTCTCCTTAGAGTCCTCACCCAGCTGGCAAGTGGCTGTTAGTGGACTCCTCCCAAGCAAAATCTCATCGTCATCGCCCTTCACAGGTATGAAAAAGGGGTCCTTTAATGCATGGACATCGTTCTGAAACATCATGTGCACAAAAAGGAGTCTGATAAAGTTATCTGGAAATTATAAAGCAAATAGACAACATAAGTAAACTTGTTTATACACCTACTCTCGGATTTTGGTCTATTTCAACTAAAATACGCTCTGGAATTGTCCTATAAAATAGGCTATGGTTGCATGGGTCAACCTATTCATTTAGTTCAGTGAACATGGACTTTATCCGTCAGTAAATCGGAAAAAAAATGAAATGACGTCCAAAATGGCATCGATTGAGAGAAACAGCGAGAACAATTATGGGGATAAAGCTTTCTTTTTACAGTAGAGATGTCACAGATAAGTCTAAAAGTATATTTTCGGCATCGGGATATTCATTCGTTTAATTGATATTATCGAAGTGGAAAAGAAACAAGGTATAGTCTAAAATGCGAAACAGTTACCACGATGGTTACTAGAACATGCTCGAAAAATATTGACGACCCAGACTAAAACAAAAACTAATATCGCTATATATGTATGGTGCTGAAGGAGGTTAAAGTTTTGTATTAACATAAAAATACGTATAAAGTGATCAATTTGCTTCACAGTTTGAATGTGACAAGGCTTGAAAACTGTTAATATGCTCTCCACCACATCCTCACCATCAACGCCAGGATAATCCAATCCTTTTTGCGGGGATCAGGCTTAAATACGACCCCCAACAAAAATTGTGTTAATGTCTGTTTACCCAATCCTGGTTGGTCGGCTTCTTCACGAATCGAACCTCCAGTATTGGTTTCCTGGAGGGAGGCATGAGTCTGGGTAGAAACGACATGCATGACAGTAATATGCCCTTGATAAATAGCCAGTCAGATATTAAGGCGATGTATCCTCCAGAAAAATGACTGACTGAGACCTCTAACCACCGTTCCTGTACCGAACAAATAAAGTTGGAGGAATCTGGAAGCCGTTTTGGTATACCTTTGAAATAAAACAAAACGAATTCAATCCAATTTAAAACGACAGGAAACGATCTAAAAATAGGACATTTTCCAGCTCATCAGGCTTAACATAATAAATGCATAGCAATTTTGCGACTGGAATAATTGGAAAATTAAATATATTTGTGTTTACATACAAAATAAATAATTTGGCGAATATGATTACTTAGCCTTGTCAAATATTTGTCAATTCAATGAACACAACTATCATGAAATATTTTCTCATGTATTTATGTTGAGTAAGGGGAAAACAATATGTGTACATTGGCCTTAATCTGCTAATGGAAGAAATGAAAGTAAAACAAATTTCTGATGAAATTTTCTGTGAAATTAATAATATGTTTAGCATTTGCGAAGAGCCCCTGAAACCACATAAGTTGTTTTAAGTTGTGGAACTGATTGGGTTGCAAACTTTATCATGATAGGTGGAATATAGATATACAGATAGATAGAGAGTTTATTGGTTACCATAATATGACATTTTACAAAGAGTGTAACAACATATTGAAAATGGTTATACATACAATACCGGTACACACTATTCAGAATATTGTTCTTGAGTTAAACTTAAGAGATATAGTGGCGGAGCCTATGAACAAGCAGAGCTTGTTGTGGACAGGCTCCCTAAACTACAAATGACAAAATTAACTAAAGTAAAGTTTTAAAATACAAATACACGCTAAACCAGGGAAAGGGAGATTACAGGGATACATGAACCGATACTCACAATTAACTAAAAAAAGACAAAGGAAGGGGAAGGGAATATATCTGCAGCTTATTAATACACCATTACAATGCAGTATGTTCTCGATATGAGTATAATGTGAACATAGTTGGACATCATTGTAATCAACAACAGTATACAGCTTGGAGACTAGAATAGTCAGGAATCAGGAATGACAATATGTAGTCAAATAATAACATTTAAATTTTCTTCTGAATACATGAACACTTACAGACCTTTTAATCACAGAATCGATAGAATTCCAGAACTTAGGACCTGTATATATTAAGGTATTTTGAGCAAAGCGTGTTCTCGTTCTAGGAAGGTGATAGGAGAACGTCTGTCGGGTAGAATAGTTGTGGACTTGATTTTGTTTTTTAAATATGATAGTGCCTGGTGCAATTCGTTATTATTCAGCCGAAACATGAGGCAGCCTAATTGTAAATTAAAAATATCCGGAACTCTCAGTACTTTAGTATTAATGAAAAGATGGCTCGAGTGAGTACGAATAGGTACATTGCAAATTGTTCGTATTGCTCATTTTTGAACAACCATGATTTTGTCCAGTTGGAGTTTCAATGAACTACCACAGACAAGAATACCATAGTTCAAGTAGGGCAAAATTAAAGTGGAGTACAACATTTGCAAAACGTATGATGGGAACATAGGTTTCAGTTTGTATATAACACCAGCACTTTTTGATAGTAATGAACACAAATAATTTGTATGCACTTTCCAGTTCATTCTTTCATCAATAAACAGGCCAATGAACTTGGTCGATTTTACTTTCTTAATTTTGACATCAAAATAAATGAAAATAGTCGGGATGAAAATTTGAAATCATTTATATACAGGGCTCAAATTATTTTGTTGTCCACGGGGGCTCTTCCCAAAATAAAAGAGCCCCCGTGAGCCTTTTCACTGGGGCTGTTTTAGTACTGACGGGGGCTCTTTTTTTATAAAAATCTTCATTGAATTGGTATCCATGAAACTTCTCAATTCTTTGCTATTTCAAGTTCAAATTCAAGTTTTATTTCCACATGTGGTTCATAAAAAACAAGTATACATACATGTTCAGACATATACAAAAATGCAAAGTAATACAAAATTAACAAACAATAATATTAAGAGAAACAAATAGCGAACAAAATCTAAAGTCCATAAACACAGAACAACTAAATACATGTAGATATAAAAAATAAAAAAACATGTGGGGGGACCAACAAAGGCCAGGGGCCTGTCGAGGTTAATCCCCAAAACAATAATATATATTTTGGATATTTTATATATCAAAACAAAACCCACAAAAAATAGCGACGTACAGTACCTGATAAAACAAAATTAAGTTGGCAAATTAAACAGGCAAACAAAACAATTATATTGTACCACTATACATTTATGAATTGTTTTCATGTAAAATATACAGTTTAAATTTACGTTTAAAATTAGAAAGTGTCGGAATGTTCTTAATCTCTACTGGTATTGAATTCCAGGATTTTACACCAGTGTACGAAAGTGTTGTTTGAGAGAAATTATATTTATATAACGGCAATCTTAAGTGATTTGAATTTCTGGTATTATGGCTATGAATTGCACAATTTGAAGTGAAAGCATTATTAAAACTATCTGGTAAAATGTTCTTAAAATAGGAGTACATAAAAATTGCAACTTGCAAACTACACGTTTGATCCACCTTTAAAATACTCAACTGTTTAAATAAAGGGGTTGTGTGGGCAAGAGGTTGTGAATTGCATATGACTCGTATTGCACGCTTCTGGAGTACTCCAATTCTATTTCTAAGATACATTGCACTGTTCTCCCATACAATATTGCAATATGATGAATAAGGTAAAATCATTGTGTAATACAGGATTAAAATAATCCTCATTGGAACAACAGTTTTTAATCTATTCATTAACCCTACGGCTTGAGAAATTTTGGAACAAATGTCATCAATATGTAATTTCCATGTTATTTTATCATCAATTGTAACTCCTAAATGTTGTGTTTGTTTAACTTGTTGTATTAAGCAATCTCCAATAAACATTTGTATTAGGTCTTCATTAAAGATCTTATTCTTAGGTTTGAATATCATGTAACAAGTTTTATCAATATGTACAGCCCATCGATTAGCAGAGAACCACTTAGTAAAAATTTTCATTTCTACGTTCAATACATTATTAACTTCTGCTACATCATTACCTGAAATAAAGAGAATTGTGTTAATTGAGTATAATACATCGCTAATAAATTAAAGATCATTTATGCACAATAGAAAAAACAGGGGCCCCAAAACGGATCCCTGGGGCACACCAACAGATATATTACATAAATCAGATTTGTGGTTGTCTATAAATGT
>JARBES010000125.1:21258814-21269674 GCA_030265145.1 Strongylocentrotus pallidus
AACTGGCAGATTCACATAAGAAAATAAACATAGGACGAGGAAGTTGTTTACCTATTAAAGGGGGTAATTGTCATAGGGGGTGATTGTCCAGGGGGTATTATTGTCCTAAAATAGTTTATTGACATATTTCAGTTACAGAATGCATTCAACGTTCATGGTACCCAAGGTAAGATCTCATCGCACCATTATTGATACATGTATTGATAATGTTACAAATGATTTTAACCGTAGACAAATACCATTCTGATGGGATCTTTGACCACACCGGAGGAAAGCTACATATTCCATCATACGGACTTACTCTTTCCATCCCTCCCGGTGCACTGCCTGAGGGTTCTAATGAAACGATAACTTTAGATGTTCTCACAGACATACCACCTGGAATCACTCTTAAACACGACGAGACGCTTGTTACCTATGGCTTCCAGTGTCTTCCGTCGGGATTGCAGTTTGAATCAGAGAAACCTGTCAGATTGGAGATGCCCCATTGTGCCATCCTCATTGATCCGTCAAAAGTAGAGGTCGTTCTGTACTCTTTGAATCACGGTAAAGCAAAAACCGAAAGTTCTTCGGCATGTCTAAATAAGAAGGAAATATTATTTTGATTTTGTTCATTCAGTTGTTATAATATCACATACCCTCCAACTAAATGGAGAGCATTCTAGCTGTTTTGGCTTCAAAAGGGTCCCAATTGGCCACAAATGATGGGGTCAAATTTTCAGACCCATCCTTAATTTCCTGGGGGGTCGTTATTGGGCGCCAAAATGGCTTATATAACGCGCAATAGGGAAATTTGGTGTCTTCGGGAAAATTTGAACCCCATCAATTTCTGATAGCTTGGACCCCAATGAATCCAAAAATGCAACAACAACAAAAAATCAGCTTTGGCACAAAAATCCTACGGGAGCTGTTTCAGTGACATACCGTACCACACCATTAACATGCATTACATATTACCCCAGCAATAGCCAGGTACTCATTGACATGTGGGCGGCGAGTGGCAAATTACTACAACTAAAATTACTTATACAGCATAAATCACTAGAGAGGTTTATATGATTGGTGATGTAACTTTAATTTAGTTCTTTCCTCACAAACTGTGGACAAATATGACATAGGTCTATTAGAAGCTTTCAGCACAGCGAGTGAAAGCTTACCAAATCAGGTTATGTTTCCATTGCTGGTGAAGAAAAAAAAGCTAATATTTATCATACTACTAGTACGACAACAACAAAAAGTCCTAATAATTCTACTACAATTCTATTTGTATAGTGTGTAATTCATTTCATTTTTCATTTTTTACAGAAGGGGAAGCTGATCGCATTATACAAACTTCAAGAACCTGTCGTGTTACATATAGTCATGTGGAGATTTCTCTGGAGCACTTTTCAAAAGGAATTGCGGTCTTTAGAAATAAGAAAAAGAAACGAATGTCCTTGATGCCTTTTCTTCCGAAGATAATGCCACAGTGTAGGGAACTGACGCTGGAGTTTCGTATGGTTAACAAACCTCATGGAGTACATTGGGTATGACATAAATATCTGTCATATGAAGTAATTAAAAAAAACATGCATTTTCTTCTTCTTAAAAACTCATAGTATTCATCAATACTCATCATGCAATGATCACTAAGTCAATAATGATACTTTGATAGTATCGGCTTCGTTATTATTAACATGAAAGACGTGAACTAAGTCCGTGCTGTTTGGCATGACGGCAAATTCATGTTAAATAAGAAAAAAATATTAAAAACTTTAAATGATCTTCAAATATTAGTTTTTGCATTACGATATGTATGATTTACATTATCTATATGGGAAGTCCTTAAAATACTAATGAACTTGACCAGATTTTTAATGCGAAGAGAGTATTGACCTGGTTCACCCACCCTTTCAAGCACTCTATACACTATATAATTCCTGTCTTCTTTATCAAGGACTACCGAAAGAACATGCCCACTCTCCTTTCTATTCTATCCCCTTTGAAACACAACAGCCCTAGTATAATGACTACCCAAATGGTGAAACCGCAAACTTATGGAATGTTAAGCTTATTCATATTGAATCAAATTTGGGTGTGGTCAAGGATAAATCATTCTTGAAGTTCTTGTCATTACTACTATAAACTGTTCTGATTACTGCTATCACCCTCTCCTCCAAACAATGCAATATTTGTATATTGTCAAGTCTCAAAAATTTGTATTTAACATCATTTTGTCACATAACCTTGTCACAGAGAGATGTTCATGAAATCAAAGAGAACGCAAAGTATCAACCCGCTAAAGATGATGACGATGAGATGAGTGTTAAACATAAAGATATGGAAGTCACTTGCCAACTAAGTGAAAGTGGCACACTTAAAGAGGTGAGAGTACTCCCCTCCCCCTCAGGCCACCTCGCCTTCCAATTTCCGTATTATATGTTGTGGCTCTTGAGTCTAAACTTTTCTCAACTGTATCATCACTTTTAAGTATAGTAAATATTGATAATTATTTATTCTTTATATCTTAGTTTGAATAGAAATTCATATATTACCTAGTAAAATGAGCATTAATACTGCTTTTGATATGAAAGACCGTTCATGTTATTTGGGAGAAACCAGCATTTTGAAGACTTCATATGAAAGCTTTATGCCATCTGGTACCATCCTTCCAAAAAATACAGAAAGTGTGGCAGCTTAGCTTCTGTACACTTTTGTCTAAAGACGCTTTATATATAATAGTTACTGAATGATAAAAACTGAATTCACCGTGATTCATGGAGTACAGCACGACCTGTACTTTTGTCGGATCAATGAGGTGAGCAAAATAGGTTATTTTCAATCTGGGAGCACTTAAGAAAAAAAAAATCCTGTACTTTTTAAAGGAATTTCAAATTGTGAACTTGCCCAATTAAATTCTGACCCTACCGTTACACATTTGTTGGTAACCCGATACAATTAGACCGAGTCTAGTTCTGGTAGATTGTCCACATTATCTATGGAGCAGTATGCCGACTAGGTGTGCGTTAAGAAATCAATTTATGTTAGAATTAAAGTAAAATATTACGCTTAAATCCTAAAAAGCAGACCAGTTTCATACGTGAAGGCGTCTCGAATATGTTTCACCTTCCACATAGACAAGCACTTAATCCTGATACCTGATAAAAAGTAGGAGGGGGGGGGGGGGGGGAATTGAAAAAGAGGCAGGGAAAATGGAAGATGTCCGGGAAAATATGTTTTGAAACGGAGGTTTGGTAGCACACAGAAATGCAGATGGAGAACCATTTTGGAGAAGAATACCTAAAGGAACTAGTGTATTCGACATATTAAGGGAAGAATTTCATAGAGAATTACCACATAACACATTTTATGAAAGTCTTTCCATATCTGACATTGGCCATAATGGATATCGATCTCTTTTATAAATGTTGAATTTCTCGTGGTTTAAGACAAAAGTGCACAAGTTTTCAGCTATGTCACCGTACTAAGATGGAGTCCCAGCTAACTAAATTGAATGTTAACATCTGGTAGAATAAAAAAGCCACGCAAGTTAAGCACTGAAATGCCTCTATTCTTTGATATCGGAGCTTCCAGGCCGCACATGTAGAGAGAAACGATCAAGAGAGATTTTTAGAATACGAAGAATTATAATGCGCAGTTAGTTTGATGAATGAATAAGCGGAAGAAGTATGTATGCAGTTGTATTATAATCAATTATATTTACATTTTAAAATTTCCAAGTATTTCATATAGTTCCATAGTCAAAGATTATTTTATCAAATGAAACACGTACCAATAATCTCCACATATTCCGAATCTAAATATTTACATTTAATCTTTTTTTTAGACTTGATGTGTTTGTACCGTTTATACCAAATACGTGTCATAGCAAAAGGTCCGCAAAACTAATTACCATTATTATAAAAGTATTACAAGCTATCGCGTATAACAATAAGAAAAATTGAGGCGACAAATTCAAAATATGTTATGTAATAGAGAGCTATTTCATTGTTTTCCCACTTGCCCTTGGAGGCAAATATTTCTGATGCTTGGTGTGGTGGCTCCGAACCTTATTCTAGACATGCATCTAGCTGTAACCCCAGCTGCCAATTATCTATGATCCTACCCTCCATTGTACCAGTGCCTTGTATAATACATGTATAAGAAAATGCTATCTTTACTTGTTCATCTTATGTTATTCATGTGTAATCCTCTTCAAATATTATTTCGAATCACCTTTTTCCTCCCAATGGTTTTAATATAAATGCTTAATTATATCCAATGACAGAATATCGAAGCAAGCTTCACGAAAATGACCAAACATACTCTCTACTTCGAATTGGATTTTAGCGGAAGAGCAGATGACCTGCTGGTGAAGCTGAAAGTAAAACAGTCAAAGCGTTCGATGGATATAAAGTTCAGAACACATTTCCTTGCTTATCGTGGTAGGTTTTAAAATAATTTAGTTTTTGTCGTTGTTAATTCTAGTAAAGGAGGATATGTACTTCACTTTGACTATAAGCCGCAGCCGTAACTACATTAACCATGCTAAATTATTCTTTTGTATTTGATTTTTAAAAAAGAAATAAAAAAAAATCATTGAATTGAACTGTTTTAAATCAAAGTTGTCACTCGAGATGTTGAAATCTAATAACATTTGGTTATCATGGTTACCTACTAAAATAAAAAAAAATAAAAACAAATATTCTTTGCCATTGACATATGAGATAAAAACGGGAATCTTGACTTCGGTTTAATTTTTAAAAATTTAAAGTAATTTATTTTCAATTGAAAATACAATTGAAGGAAGTTGAATTCTTTGTCACATCGATCGAATTTTCAACCAAGCTCCAACTGTTGTCAGATGTGGGAAACTCTTTTTCATGGACCGACAATATGAGTGTCATGGGGGGATACATGAACTTTGAAAAACCCTGGGAATTTCTTCTATAAGATAAAATCCGCATAATGTGTGCTTTATACTTTTTTAAATCTCTATTTTTTGTTAGTATTTCCCTCCCCTTCCAATTTTAAAAAAACAAACTTAATCTCACTTACATGAATTGTTTGTTGATCGTTCATCGCATATATCAAAAATAAGTAATAATAATTAAAAAATTGAGGCACCATTATTTAATCAATGAAAAAAAAAAGATTATTTGTGTGGTTGAAATGTAATTCAATTCATAATAAAACATGATTACACAGCCAATACTCAATCTGAACTCAATCTCCCATTCTTACAATCAGGAATAACCGAGACATCACTAGTAGACACAGTTTTCACATCCCCTGGACCGTCGCCATCTACATCAGTCGCCAGTCCGTTTCAGGATGCATCAGCACCAGCCAGGTTAGAATTGCTTCATAATCGCTAAATGGCTTAATAATGGCTTTTTGATCATTCTTGATGAAGATCTCATTAATGGGATAGGCCAAAACCAAGCGAATAATATGTATTTATTAAAAAGTTTTTAGATATCAACTACAGCCAGCGTGGATCAAAAGTGTATAAACGAAATTTGTTTGCGTTCTGGCATTACGGTTCGGCTATGTCTTTATCAACGCCTATATTATGACTACAATTCAGATTTGTATTGAAAGGTGTACGAGTATAATCCCCCTTGAAAAACAGAAGGGGAATTAAACACAGAATAAAATCAGATTTGTAAGAATTTGATTCCATAATAACATTTCCAAACCAATATTCAACGCATTTTATTGTTGTTGACCAAACGATAATATTTTGAGCGTGTCAGAATACTCAGATCAACCGTGCAGAAACCACCAATGTTGGCCTAAATTAGATTACGTTCCCCTAATATATCTAAATATTGATGCTTTCCAAGGCATCTAAAATTTAGAGAAATTACCAAAGTTGCAGCGAGGAAGAATTGTATATGCTCAATGAATGGAGGAAGAATACTCCAAACGTGAGGGGGAGGGGGATTCAATTTTTTTAATAAATTATTATTATCGGTAATCAAATACTCACATATCTGCGATTTGACAATTCTGCATTGTATACCATTAATATTGGGGAAATTATTGTTTTGGCTGTATAGAGCGTTGCTATTTTTGATTCTGCGGGATTCTTGTCGGCCAAAAATGTATAAACTTGGGTCAAAAGGTATGCATGACTATAGTGGGATGCTGCCCTCCCCCCCTCCCATTCATCGGACATTCAAGAGTTAAGACATAAGAAGATGTTTTAAAATCTTGCCATATTGTTGCTATTATTATTCCATGAGAGAAAGAAATTGCCCAATATTTAATTTAATTAGTATAAATCCAAATTTTCAAGTTTCAAGGAAGTCATTTTAACTACATTTTTAACATACAGATAAATGGTACTCAATTGTAAAAAATTAGATAGAAATTGAATTCAATCTGTTGCAAAAATACTGGTATCAGATATTACTCGTAGTTTGGATTACCTAATATATTTAAAGTAATTGTATACACTACTTCGGAATTTCAAGAATATATAATAATCGTAACAGGGAGAGATATTATTGATTAATTATGATTTCATACAATGAATCACGATTGTAAGCTGCCATTGCGCCGGGCGAATTTAATGTCTTGATTATTGGTCCACGTACTTCTAAAATTAAGGGTACATTAAAATATCTATAGGCACTACAATAAGTATTGGAATTGCCCCCTAAGTTGATTTTTTCGTAAGTCATTGCAATCGTAATATTTGAGTTCAGGTTCGTAGCGTGGCAAGAATAATAAATTGGGAAATTGGGAAAAAATGTATAATAACAATAACGGCGTTGAAACTAAATAAGGTAAAGCACAGTCCCGTTACAAGATGAAGGTTTTATAATGTTAAGATCTGTATTTCTTAACTCGTATATTTCCTACATTTAAACAGGGAGGTGAGTGACTCAATGCTAAGTAAGTTGGCAAGGTACATTCCAAGCTACGCCTACAACACGTTTAGCGCAAAGCTTGGAATCGAGCACAACCAGGCCAGGAGCATTTTGAATAAGAGTAACTATGAGGAGGCAACGAGGGAATGCATGGCGAGATGGATGGATAGATCAACCCGTAGTTTGGCTGACTTGCATGATGTTTTGAGAGAAGCTGAACTTGAGGGTTTAATTGTTCACTGTTATTAAAAACAATAAAGCCATGTGTGAAAAGTTGTTGGTCAACAAACACATGTGATGATGAACTCATATATATCTATATACAGTTTATATGTATATGTTCAAGAGTATAGTATATGTTGCGAAGGAGGAGATACGTATTAGACCCAAACACTAGAATAAAAAACTTTGTTGACATGTGAACAAATATTCCGCCCATAGGGCTTCTTCCAGATATATACAATGATATATTGAAGCGGCCATGAACGAATGCCAGTTAAGTACTATTCTTTGAAAATGACACATAATTTTGAATTATTTTGAAGAGGTTTTCATTCATAAGTGCAATATGATGTTTTTCATCCTAATTTATGCCTCCGCTCACCGAATGTGGTGCTGTAGGCTATATGTTTTCGAGTTGTCCGTCTGTACGTCCGGCCCTCTTTCAAGATATCTCAAGACCCAAGTTCAAAGCTAAATGATAGTTTGTATCGCTATAGAAAGACGACCTGATAAGATTTAGGGTTAGTAGGTCAATTGTCACAGAGGTTAACATCCGAAATTTCAACTTTTAGCGTCGTTATCGCAACATTTCTAGAACTAGTAAATATATGAGGCTCAAACTTTGCGATGATATGTATTACCGTAGGAAGATGATATGATCAGATTATGAAGTAACTAGGTCAAAGATGACAGAGGTCAATTTATGAAAATGTAGGTTTTAGCCTTGCTATTGCGATATCTGAAAAAATAGAGGTATGGGGTTCAAACTTGATGATAGCATGTATCACCATTGGAAGACAATGATTAGATGTAAGGTTAGTAGGTCAAAGGTCACAAAGGTGTATCTAGATCTTGTACATGATATCTCGGTCTAGAGTTTTGTTTAGATTTGTGTGCATAAGTCTTCACATGACATTATAATGTTCTTCAGTATATTGATAATATCACACCCCATTTAACTTTGGATTTTTGTGCATAAGTCTGCTAATTTTACTGCTAATAGTCCAATGTATATAGATTTCATATAATATCGTTTATCACTGCTATGATTGGATTTGTGTGTATAAGTCTGCACATTATAATTGTGCTTGGCGAATGCGTCTCTCTGTTTAGCATATACTTTTTGCTGCATAAGTCTGCACATTTTCATGATGAATGCCCAATGTATGTATACTCAATATGATATAATTTCGCCTTGATACGTTTGGATTTGTGTGCGTAGGTCTGCACACTAAAATGGTGGATGCCCAGTGTATACATAAATTACGTATAAACTCACATCTGGATGCTTTGTCTGGATTTGTGTGCATGAGTCTGTACACGATGTTTATTGTTCAATGCATATACTTTTCACATGATAATATATATCTCTTTCTGTTGAGCTCAAATATCTTGTGCATATTAAGTCTGAACTCTACCATGTTGTATATTCATTGCATATATATTTCATGTAATATTATAATGAGATTTAATTTTTAGCGTAAGTCTGCACATTAAAATGGTGATTGTCCATTGCATATATATTTCATGTAACAATTATACTGAGATTGGATTTGTATGCACAGGTGTGCACATTTTATAGGTGGATTTCATATGCATCATGTTATATATTGTAAACGATATCATACTGATATTGGAGTTTTGTGCAAAAGTCTGCACACTATAATGGGGTATTTCCTATGCATAAATCTGTATATTTTATATGATATCATACTGAGATCGGATTTGAGGGTATAAGTCTGCACATTATAATGGTGAATATCCAATGATGCATATAAAGAAAGGTCTGCACCACATAATAGTGAATATTCATAGCATATATTTCATGTAATGACTATACTGAGATTGAATGTGTATGCATAAGTCTGCACATTATAATGGTGAATATCCAAAGCATATATGTTAAATAGGATTTAAAACTGAAATTGGATTGTTGTGCATAAGTATGCACATTATATTGGTGGATTTAAAATGCATCATGTATATATTGTAAACGATATCATACTAACATTGGAGTCTTGTGTATAAGACTGCAAACTATAATGGTGTATTTCCTATCCATAAATTTGTATATTTTATATGATATCATACTGAGATTGGATTTGAGGGTATAAATCTGCACATTCATATGCTGAATTCCCATTGTATATATATGTGTCATGTAATATCAGACTGAGATTTGATGTTTGTACATAGCCTAAGTCTGGACAAGATAATAGTGAATATCTATTGCATAAATATTTCATGTACTATTATACTGAGATTGGATATTTGTGCATAAGTCTGCACATCATATTGGTGATTGTACATTGCATATATATTTCGTATGATATAATACTGAGATTGGCTCTTTGTACATTAGTTTAGACAACATAATGGGAAATAACTATTGCATGTAAATATCATAAGATATCCATCTGAGAGTGGATGTTTATGCATGAGTCTGCACATTATAATGGTGAATATCCAATGCATATATGCTAAATAGGATATAAAACTGAGATTGAGTTTGTGTGTGCATAAGCCTGCACATTATAATGCTGAATGTCCATTGTATATTAATGTCATGTAATATTACACTGAGATTTGATGTTTGTACATGAGTCTGGACATTGTTATGGTGCATATCCATTACATATATATTTCATATGATACAATACTGAGATTTGATGTTTGTATATAAGTCTGCTTATCATATTGGTGATTATTCATTGCATATATATTTCATGTAATAATTATACTAAGATTGGATGTTTTGTGCATAAGTCTGCATAATAATGGTGAAAATCCAATGCACGTAAATATCATAAGATATCCATCTGAGATTGGATTTGTGTATAAGTCTGTACATTAATATGCTGAATGTCCATTGCATATATATTTCATGTAATATTTTACTGAGATTGAATATGTGTACATAGGTCTGCATATCGTAAGGGTTAATGTTCAATTTATATATGTTTCGTATGGTATAATACTGAGATTGGATCTTTTGTACATTTGTTTGGACAACATAATGGTGTATATCTAATGCCTATATATTTCATGAAATAATTATACTGAGATTGGATGTTTGTGCATAAGTCTGCACATTATAATGGTGAATATCCATTGCATACATATTTCATGTAATATTATACTGAGATTGGATGTCTTGTGCATAAGTCTGCACATTATAATGGTGAATATCCAAAGCATATATATGTTTAATAGGATATAAAACTGAGATTGGATTTTTGTGCATAAGTGTGCAAATTATATTGGTGGATTTCATATGCATCATGGACATATTGTAAACGATATCATACTGATATCGGAGTTTTGCATAAGTCTGCAAACTATCATTATAATGCTGAATGTCTATTGTATATACATGTCATGTAATATCACACTGAGATTTGATGTTTGTACATGACTCTGGACAACGTAATGGCGAATATCCATTGCATACATATCTCATGTAATTATTATACTGAGATTGGATGTTTTGTGCATAAGTCCCCACATCATATTGGTGATTCTCCATTGCATATATATTTCGTATGATATCATACTGAGATTGGATATTTGTACATTAGTTTGGACAACATAATGGTGAATATTTATTGCATATATATTTCATGCCATACACATTAGTCTTTAATTGTTCAAACACGTACAATTACCACACACACAAACACTCTCACTTCCCGTCCCCAACGCACCATTTCCGCACACCCGGTTCACCCAATGGCATACACCCTGCAACATAGTGGAACATTCTAGTTTGGTAGTGCCG
>JARBES010000125.1:21331118-21341337 GCA_030265145.1 Strongylocentrotus pallidus
ACACCCCAAAATTTGAAAAAGGGACCCCCCCCCCCCCCCCCGCCCCTTGAGCACCAGAGGAGGGAGACCGTCTCCTCTTTTTAAACAAATAAAGGTAAACATAACGTGTTTTTGCCTTGTTTTCCCCCATGAAAGGGGCCCCGGGCCCTCCCCCTGGATCCGCCACTGCCCCCACTACAGAACGGAGGGAACGCATTCATGTTCCTAAAATATCCAGTAAAGAGGTACTTTGTTGTTTTCACCACCTGCAAGGAAGACCAATGCTTTTCACGCTAGGTGTGACGGCTCCGATTCTTCTCCAAAGATGAGCACATTATCTATTATCCTTCCCTAAATTGTACCATTGCCTTTTATCTTATATGGAAAATGCACTTTTATAATATCATCTTACCTGTACATCTTATGTTATTCATGTGCAATCCTCTACAAATTTATACAAATATTGTTTTCTGTCATCTTTTCCTGCCAAATGTGTTTATATAAGCGTTTAATTATATCCAATTACAGAAAGTCCATGCAAGCTTCATCCAAAAGACTAAGCATACTGTCTACTTCGATTTAGATTTCAACGAGAAAGCAGATGAGCTGCTGGTGAAGCTGAACGTGATACAGTCAATGCTTCCGATGGAGATACATTTCAGAACACATTTCCTTGCTCATCGCGGTGAGGTTTTAAATAATTCAGCTTGTTTTTCTATTGAGGGAGGCTCTGTGCTTAATTTTGACTATAAGACGCAACCGTAACTTCATTAACATGCTTAATTATTATTTATATTTGATAACCACTGCACTGTTTGAGTAAAGGTTATCAATAGAGATAATGTTGTTCTCATGGTTACCTCCTTAAATAGAATACATGAAATGTTCATTGCCTCTGACGGAAGAGATAGAAATTAAAATCTAGACATCAGTTCGAATTTTTTGTTTTATCAAAACTAACTGACATTAACATTTACTATCAACTGGAAATATAAGTGAAGGAAGTTGATTTCTTAAACCAAGCTCCAACTTGTGTGATAAGTATTTGTCATGGACGGCTACTATGTCATGTCATGGGCAGAGATGAACCATGTGAATGTCCTCTTTAAGATAAAAACCCACCTACTCTTTAAAAAAAATACTATTTCCATCCCCCTCCAATCTAAGATAGAAGCTTGATTTAATCTCACTAACACGAAGTGCATGTTAATCGTTATTTTGCCCGCGTCACACTGTCCCGAAGCTGACTTAAGGTGGACACACGATGAAGGAAATTTGAACTTCGCACGAAGATGGCCCCGAACTTGGTCAACAGCCAGCCAACAGCCGAAGCAAGTACGATGCCTACGGAAGGTCACACGATGGCACCCGAACCACACACGAAGGCATTACGAAGAAGTGAATTTGTAATAAGAAGTATACCCGCAGGTCACACGAAGGCCACACGATGGCTACACGACGTCGTATTGATAGTACGATGCGTTCTAACTTGGACACGAAGGCGTCACGTGACCTCCCGATGGTATAAAACCTTCGACCGACGGTGGAAAATTTAATTGCTGATCGAAGATTAATGATGCTAACAGCATGGGCGTCGGAGCGACTTCCAAAGTTGGGGACGGGACCAACAAAAAAGGGCACTTTCTTAAAAATAGAAGGGCACCTACAAAGGGAAATCTTAATAGACATTGGTATATACCCCTACATTGTGGTTACATTAAGTGGGATGCTTTCAATATTTATTTCTCTTTATACATCATACAATATATTGTGTAAGCGTCAAACTTTGCAGTTGGGTGTGATGGTCTGAATATTCATATGCGAGCGAGGAAAAAAAAAAAAATTGTGAGGTCGCAGTGCAAACAATTGCATCTTATAAAGAGAACAAAACCCAATCCTGATGGGGTTATACTCACATTCTCATAATGGAAGACTGAAAAGACCTTTGATAAGTAACACAATTATATCATCTATGATTTAAAGTGACTGAGAGCAATTTCACCCAAAGCTTGCTTGCTACACTTACTCTCAGTCACTTTAAATTAGGGGCACGTTTAAAAAGAGAAGAATAGGGGACACTTATCAAAAAAGGCTAAGACATCTGTTTCTTATACCTGAAAAGAAGCACTCACTATGGATTAAGAAAGGCACTTATGAGATAGGTAAATGGACATTTGTCGACGGAGTTGGGTCACCCATCATATTTTGATAGAGGCATTCATAAGAGTTGAAAATGGGCATTTATGAAAAGGGGATAGGTCCCTTTATAAGAAAGGAAATGGGGCACGCATCATTGTTAAAAAGGAAATTGTCAGAGGTGTAAAGGGGCATTTATCGCCTCTGAAAAGAGACACTGACCAGATATGAAAAGGGGGACTTATGAGAATGAAAAGAGAAACTTTTAATAGGCGAAAAGGGGGCATTTATGAAAAGGGGAAGGAGCTCTTTTGTTTTAATGGAGGCACTTATCATAAGGAAAAGAGGGCACTTACTATATTGGAAATGGGGCACACGTGAAAATAAAAGGTGCGCTTATCCGGAGTTAAAATTGGTAGTTATAAAAAGGGGGAAGAGGCACTTCCTACAAAGTAAAAGGGGCACCTCTAAAATTTGAATAGGGTAATTATCAGAGGTGAAGGGTCAAAATTGAAATGGGGGATTGTTGAAGTAAAAGGGGCACGTGTGAAAATTAAAGGGGCACTTATCATTGGGAGAAAAGTAATCGGGCCCCTTTTTAAGGTAACATGTGCCCTTTTCCTATGTAAAAAGTTTACAAACAAAACGAATAACACATAATGTAATATATAACATTGCCTCACATGATATTTTGAACTTGAAGAAAAAAATCCGTAAATACGAGAAATATAGCTGATTGCAACATATGTCCACGTTACAATGACACATGGAAACGCTAGAGCTACTTAAATTCGGCTGTCTTCGCCGACACCGTGGTCCCATCTGGATGTCTTCGTACTATAATACGATGGCTACACGATGGCATTGCGAGGGCTTCACGTAGTCATGTCGCCTTCCGAAGACATTCGGGAAGCTTCTTGTTTCCTTCGTATTGTCTTCGTGAGGCGATAAATGCCCGATGGCACCGATGATCACACGAAGTAATTATGAAGATGACACGATTTGACAATATGCCCTCACGATGGCCTTACGAAGGGCAACACGGACACACGAATACAACACGAAAATGAACCTTCGCAAGGTCTTCGGGCAATTTTTTGGCACGCCAAAGATTTTGCCATCGCTCACGAAGTTGCTGCCGAAGCCTGAAAAATCCACCGGCGGTCATACGATTGCTGCAGATGCCCTCACGAATGGCCCGATATGGTCCGATGCGTTTACGATCAGAGCCGAATTTGAAATTTTCCTTCATCGTGTGTCCATCTTATGTTAACTTCGGGACAGTGTGACGCGGGCATAAGTAGATTAAAAAAATAAAATAAATAAAATGAGGCAACACATTTAATTAATGAAATATATTGATTTGTCCAATGGAATCGTAATTCAATTTATAATGCAATAGGATTCTACAACCAATAACATGAACATAATGTACACATAATTTTATAAAGTGAACACAATTTCCCACTCTTAAATTAAGAATAACCAAGACATCACCAAGAAAAATTGATTACGCATTCCCGAGACCATCGGCATCCACATCAATTCAATTCAATTCAATTTTATTTCAGTCGACATACCTACTCCAGATGCACCAGCAGAAGACGGTGAAGTTTCTACTTCTAAATACAGGTTAGAATTGTTTCCTAATTGATAATGCCGATAAACGCTAATTATTATTGATTAAAATATCACTTATGGGATAATCATATCTTACATAATAATATTCCGATATCGTTCTCGGATAATTATTAGTATAAGCCAGCATTAATCAAAAGGTACAAGCTAAACAATATTTTCATTTAAAGAGTTTGAAATGCCGTCATATAATAAGTCTATTTGACTAATATTCAGATTTGTATAGATAAATTCATTTTGGGCATATACCCCCTTCTTACTTAATGGAATGATATAAATAAATAGAATGAAATACGATTTGAAAGAATTTGAAGAAATTACGTCCTCAATACGATGTATAAGTGGTAGAACGGTGGCCTTGTAACTGGGAGGTCCCGGGTGCGAAACCATCATCCTTAATCATCATTTACAAGAGAAAACAAATCACAATTGTTTCTAACAAACAAGTGAGAGAGAAGAAATGAAAAGAATTATAATCCATGCCTATGCTTCGGAAATATCCGGAAAATCTTATCAGAGAAGGTATTCACACGGTACGTAATAGAAAACAAAATACCTCTATTTTAGGTCAAATTAAAAGAGAAGACAAGTCAAGGAGAAAAAAAAAGGATTACGTATTTACATAAAATCTCAGTTATTTGAGTCGAGTTATTTGGGACAAAAATAAGCTTCACACTTGAAACTTCAAACCAGTGCTAAACATTGTAAAATCTGTCATGTGAAACTATTTTATAAAAAGTAACATTTCATACTTTATCTATACAAAATATAGACCTACCGAGGAATCAGAGGAGAAATATTTTGACGACCTTCTCTGGACAGTGGCTAAGCAGATTCATAAGAATACTGACATCGACCGTCTAGGCAAAGAATTGGGTTTTGACACAGCGGAAATATCACGTTATATACAAACGAACGAAAAATACCAAACTGTCACATACATGGGAACACATAGTATGCTCCGTGATTGGAGGAACAGGACTACAAGGGCCGAAGAAAGTAAACAGTTGAAGAAAGCCCTGATCACGATTCATCACCGTCGACTAGCAGACAACCTCCTGAACGACGATGTGGCAAGTAAGTATGGACCAGGAAAAAAAATTGTTTAATACATGGTAATTTACCTCTGTTTTTACGTACAAAGAATACGTGAAGGCTAAACTCATTAAACCATAACAATATTTGAATCCTTGAATATAGTTTTTATTTTAAATTAGAAGTAACCTTCAAAATGGAATATTGGCAAAATGTATTTCGATGGATTTTTTTGCTTAAATTAATTAAAACAAATTTTCCAAATTCAAACTCAATATTATCAACAAGAATTGTCTGTTGATCATTCGCAGATAACAACAAAAGTACATGAGGTGACAAGATTAATTCAATGAACAAATTATTAATCGTGAGATCGAAACGTAATTCAATTCATAATGCAAAAGGATTATACAACAAATAACATAAACATAAGTAACACAAATATTTACGAAGTTAACACAATGTCCCACTCTTACAAACAAATAGGAATGACCGAGGCATCACCAGGAAACACAGTTTCCGTATCCCTGAGACAGTCGGCATCCACATCAGTCGACATTCCTCCTCAAGGTGCATCAGCAGCAGTCGGTGACGTTTCTGCTTCTAGAGCTAGGTTAGAATTGTTTCCAAATCGCTAACGTGATAATAGATAATTAATCTCAACTTAAATCCCATTGATGTGATAATCCAAAACTTAAAATAACATTTTCTTTCTATATCGTTCCTAGATAAATATCGAGTGTAAGCTAGCAAAGATTAAAAGGTATACATGATAATTGTCATTATTGTTTGCGTTCTGGTACAATATTTTCATTTAACGATTTTGCAGTGCCATCATCAAAGTCCATTTTGACAATTCGGATTTATAAATGTGTTTTGATGATATGTTTCCATCTTGCTTAGCGGTAGAAAGCATTTAGATTATAATAAGATTTGAGAGAATTTGAAGAAATTACGTCCTCCTGACAATTATCAATTAGAGATTGTTTGCAACTTTTTTTTCCACCGGGAATTTTTAGTATTGATTTAGTAGAGACATTTGAGAATTTCACATTCAATCAATGGTTTGATGGTAATGATATAACTGTCGACATAAAGTTAAAAACAAAACAAAAACACCTTTTTTATTCATGCCAAGACGTTAGTCTGTAAATCATAATTCATATTGAAAGATCAGTCTAAATGAAAGATCATTTAAAAAAGTGCATGTTTCCACATTCGTTGGAATTCGTGTTTTAGTCTTAGTATGACAATTTGTGTACATTATATGGTTAAAATATGAAAGAACTTTCTAATTCCAGGATGAAGGTAAACTCTTTGTAGAGAAATGCCAGTTATCTTCCGAAATGACTGAGAGAAGGTGGTCCTGTCTCAGATCCTTCACCTCACTGAACCATCTCACCATCTCAGACTCCTCTCTAAGTTTCCCCTTATCTCCACCTGAGCTTCCATCCGTCACAAAGCTATCAGCCGAGGGAAGTGACGTCACAAAGCTATGGAAGGTCTGCTCTCATCGTTTCCTTGACAGATATCGAGATCACTTTCGAGGATGCGGAGAGAGACATACCTCAGATCACTACTGGTTTTCGTCGGACCCAAGGACAGCATCTCTCTCACATTATTACAGCCCAAGAAGAGTGTTTCAAGAGAGGCAATGACAGGACTTATTATGTGAAATCCACAATGCATTGTATTTCATTTACCCTTAAGATCTGATACAAGGTGCAATACTTTAATACATTTGATAGCTTAAACAGATACCGAGATGTGATTGGTCCAGAGCTTGTCACGTGATATTGATTGCGAGGATCGTAATTGTTATATTTTCCTGGCCGGTCACTTTCCAGTGTTATATTCATCAGCTGGTGAAATGAATATATATTTTTAATCAATGCATGTCGCCCTCTTGAGGACTGTTTGTCACCAATTATTACTCAAAATACACCACTACCGAGGGTCAACTATTTAATCAATTTTTGTTTCCCTTGAAATTATTTTTTCCACATTTTCATTTTTTTCCCCAAAAAGCTCTTTTAATTTTTTTTCTTTCTTTTCCCTTGGAATAATAATTTGTTTTTCTTCCCCAAAACAGCTTCATAACAATTTTTTCATTTAAAGATATTATTTTGTCTTGAATTATCTCGAAATATATATTTTTTTGTCAATTTTTTTGTTCTCACTTTTTTTTCCAAAAATTGTGTTTGTCCTCGAAACAAAAAATGAAAAAATTTACGGGCCCCAAAAATGCCCCCCCCCCCATCCTAATTTTGAAACCAAAGCTATCTTATATATAACATATATTGACTGGCAGGGGGCATATAGTATTTGTTTAATATTACACCCCCGCCAGTCAATATCTGTATAATATTATAGCTGTATTTTCTGTATCACAATATCGGAGATATGCGGGGTTTTCCAATAATAGAGGTGTCAACGTTTTATAAATTAGCTTCACATGTTTTGCACAACATAGTCTGGAAGGGTATTGATTATCATTCGTCATTTGCTGCCGAATAGCCTGTACATTAGTTAGCTACTCTGAACTTCTTGAAATATGCTGAAATGTTGCCCATGATTTGCAGGGGCGCCGGGGCCTTCGGGGTGCGTGGACGCGACGATGGGGCTGCAGGCCAGGGCCTGCCATTGTTGTCCTTTCTAAACGCTTTGGTGCGCCTGCTCTTGTAAAGATATGTACAAGAAACGTATTAATGTTTTAAAGGCTCACTGTACTACTTGTAGCCACTTGCTCCCTCTATATAGAAAACAATGCCTAAGTGGTGACCATTGGTCCCCCCATGATCCTCTTGTTTTATGTTAATTGAAAGCTGAGTTGCTAAGATTGCCACCTGTCAGTGACCTTCCTGGGTGGTCTAATCCCTCCTAGCCAAAGTAGTACAGACGGCCTTTAATGCTACGTTTTTTTGTTTGCCTTGATTCGTATTCGCCTTTTAAATATCTCTCCCCTCTCTGTCTCTCTCTTCTATCCCCTTCCCTCCCTCTCTCTCTCTCTCTCTCTCTCTCTTCTCTCTCTCTTTCTCTCTTCTCTTTCTCTCTCTCTTTCCCTCTTCCCACCCCTCTCTCGTTATATACCCCTCTCTCTCCCCTATCATTCTCTTCCTCTCTGTTTTCTATCTTCATCTCTCTTCCTCTCTCTTCCTCACTCCCTCTATATTCCTTGTCTCTCCCTCTCCCTCACTCTCACACTGTATCTTCCCACCCTCTCTATCTCTGCCTCCCCTCCTTTTTTCTCTCCCTCTCCTTCTCTCTGCCACTCTTTCTCTCTCTCGTCATTTCTCTTCTTCTCGATTTTCTCGTCATTTCTCGCTTTGGTCGACATACCAACCAGCCTGGCTTCACTCATTGAATATTGTATTGTAACCACATTTTCGTGTGCGTAAACAACACGTTTTCTTTAAAGGGATCCGGTAACTTTGTCTCGGATCCTTAAGACAATTTTATAAACATTTGTTTAGGACATACACGAATCCTGTGACATTTACAAGCCGATCGCCTGTCTGATTATAAAGATATTTATGATTTGAAATCGAAATCAAATTTTGCGTTTTTCTAATGGTTTTCCTTACACTACAGTCTATTGAGAAAAATGAGTGTGGTAAAATCGGTCACTCAAAGATGTTTACTTTTTGGAAGAACTTCATGATCATTTTGAAGCGCAAATTTTTCACAAACACTGATAACACATAGGGCCATGCATCTCAGATTTGGCATTGTTAAACGATGCCTTTAAGTGTATATATTTTGGTTCAATTTTGTTTACACTATTCAATTCCATTGTAAATCAACCTTTATAGGTTCCTGAAATTTACGTGTTAATGTTTTTAAACCGAATAAATTAAAAATTCAAAAATAGTATGCAATCACAAAAGCGTTTAAATAGTAGTAGTATCAGTTGGACAGGAGTTGCAGTAGAAGTAGGAGAAACAAATGAATAATGATAATGATACATTTTATGATAATAATAATGATAAAAAGAAAAAGGAGAAAAAGAAGAAGGAGACATGAAAAAGAATGGAGAAAGAAAAAAGGTTGTAGCAGTGGAAGTTATGAAATGTTTAATTTACATAGATAAATTAATGGTTCTATTAGCTAAGTGCAATATTTCAGTTGCTTTACGGACATATGTTTAGTTCTTGCCAAGTAGGATACTCCTCGAACGGAAAGAATGTATATTTTGCCTTATCATGTATATTACATTTTGAATCATTTATTGTATTCCTATATTTCTATAAAGTATGGAACTTACTGCCAGTACCCTACATCATTGTTAAACTGTGAACAATGCAGCAATTCTTGTTGCCGTAATAATGTATATTAAATATATGATTGCTAGTTTTATCTATAATTTAGGGCATATCAACCCATGTATATTTTATATCAAACTATAATAGTTTAATTAATCATGCGACTTTCATGATAATATTATCAAACTGTTTATTATTCAAGTTTGACAAATACACATATTTTTGGAAGGCATCTTCCTTCTTCAGGTTAAAAACAGACAATATAATGAACAGTAAAAACATGTTATATACGTGGTGGTGGTTGGTGGTAGTGGTTATTTTACCTGACTGCTAAGTAAGCAACCAGACGGCCGACGACTTTAGGTCCTGTCCGAGGGACCTGTTAATAAGGATTAATGAATACCAAAGGGCAGTAGCGCATCGACTTGGTTTCGAACCCGGGTCACCGGATTACGAGAACACTGCTCTACCGTCTGAGCTATCACGTAATTGATATAGTAATTGATATACCTGTGATAACTTTATTGTGGATTGCAGCGACAATGTGGCACTCTATTTTTTATATTTATCATAACTGCATTGTAAATATGTTTATACATTTATATATAATTAAAATACAAATACCTTCATCGATTAAATGTCTTGTTTCTCACTCCATGCCTTGTATGTGTTCAATTGGTTTGAGAGACGAATGCAAGAAAGAATGATACATTTTGTTTTCATGGATATGTAGCTGAAATCATCCTTATAGGGGTAACTAAGAGGAATACAAGTCCTGCAGGCAAATTTTCTCTCAAATCTTAATGAGTGGACATTGAGTTGAATTGAAATTACTTCATTGAATTTAATTGAATTTATAACAAATAAATTATATTAGGCTTAATTTCGTTTTAGAAAGGAAATCCTCCATCAAAATGGTGGAACCAATTCTCAAGAAAAGCAATGCATTAGATTGGATTCCGCTTTAATAAGAGTGACTTTGAGACGACGCTGTCCCTCAAATGACTCTTAAAACGTTACTCCTTATACAGTGCGTCCGTGCAAAAACGAAACCGAGAAGTATCGATGTTCCTTCATAACTTAATCAGAACTATAATTAATGAATGATACATATTTGGAAAGCTTAGAGTCTCCTCTTTCATGTGATGCTACTCAGATGATGCATATTT
>JARBES010000125.1:22116739-22126752 GCA_030265145.1 Strongylocentrotus pallidus
AAGGCAATATTTAAACAATATTGAATGGATATTTTGCACCCAAAACCCTTGAACTGCAATTTTACCACTACCGGTCTATACATGTATCTTTAATACCATTGTGTTTTGAACCTGCCCATCTTTTGACTATTCTTGTATTCATGTTTCCATTTGAAATTTCTTGCAGCTTGTCTATACTACATAGCCCAAGCACTCGAGAAGGACAAACTATACACCAAAGGCAAGTACTTGTTTTTAATTTCTCAGCCTACGTTTTTTTTTGGTAAGGATTACTTTCTGATCTTAAACCTTTGCGCTCATGTAATGTTCAGATTCACAACAGTTTCATCTGTGAAGCTACTAGATCACAACTGACACAACAATTTTTGTTTTGCCATTCGTGAATGTTTCTTGCCTTTATGTCATTTTGACAATCATTGCCATTATCATTGTTGCTATAGTTACTCATGTTTTTCGACATTTCCATTGTCATTATCAGTGTCATTATTTGTGATTGCCATTGCTATGTTTATTATCTTTGTAATTTTCATTGTCATTAACTCTTGAAAACATAGGTTCTTTCATCAATACAGCAGGGACCAGTTTCACAAAGCCTTTTTTCATTGACAAATTACAAAAATCAGTGACAAATCTGTTGATAACCAATCAGAAGCAAGGATTTCAGTAGCTTATAACAAAAACTATCATTTGTCATTGGTGACAAGTTTTGTGAAACACCCCCCAGGTCAGTTTATCTGTTGTTTTCTTTGTTATGATGTAGGTTTTGCCCTCAGAGATCAGATGTACGCTGAGCAGCCTAGCCTGAGACGAGATTGCCTGGATCTATTCAAACACTGGTAAGTAACAAACTACTTTACAAGGAACATTATTTCTTTTCAGATTGGAGAAGCAAGATTTCACAGATATTTCAATTCAATTCAATTTATTTCTCCACAAATGCCAAACATAACAAAATACAAACAATAAAATACATACATACAATACAATAATAGAACATGTACAGTACCTATAAAGCGACTCCATATGGAACAATGTTTGTTTTAAAAAGAAAAATCAGCAAATGGAAGGGGTAGTCAAAAATCAAAAATTATTTGTTGAGGACTACCCTCACTAATAAGAAACAAATTAGACAATTAAAAGTAAATATAAGGTCAATGATGCGGGGGTACCAATAACAAGAAAGAAGAGGGAGAAAATATCAAAGACAGAGAAACAAGATGATAAGATGATAATGATTCAATCGATTCAAATCTTTTAATTCAAATCTTTATTCAACCAATATAAAACAATTTACAACAACAATATACAATATAATGGTTAGGACCCCTTAGAAGCTAAGATCTGCATGTAATCAGGGCCCTGTAACAAAGAATAATTCTGTTTCCTTTCTTATTCAAATTTCAAATTTCAAATTTATTCATGTTTCCAACAAAACATTACAAATCAATTATAAGCATTTAAAACAAATTTAAGAAATACATGTTAGATTATAATTTTTAATACAAAGGTCAACAATCTTCATTTTAATACTGATATAAAACTCTATGAATTTTCTCTTTTTTGTTTTGCAGTGAAAATGATGTCTTTTACTATGAAGTACCCAAAGATAAGCGACAAAAGGTATGACTCTTTGTTGTTGTTTCTTTGGGGTGAGGGGGAAAGGGGCAAGAATAAATACATGTAAATATTGGTAAACAAATGCTCTTTATAACATGATATTCTATACAGTAGGTTATGTGAGAGGGGGGGGGGGGATTGGGGAGTCCTGAAAAGGACTGTTGGTAATCATTCTTGAGCTTATAGTTCTAAAGAGAACTCTAGCGTCTGTAGGAGAGGATAGGTGGTAGGAGGGGCTCTACGTTTCGAATAGGTTGACTATCCGCCGTCAGGACAATATGATATTCTGTTTAGAAATAGAGAGAGAAAGGGGGAGGGAGGGTGAGAGACTGATTGAGTGAAGGTAACAATAATGAATAGGGACAAACTATGAAAAACATAATTATATACTGTATAAGCTGATATTTTTGCAAATGACAGGCTAAGAGACATTCCGCGAATCGTTGCTTTGGCTAATAGCACACAGCAGAATTAATGAATGGGCATGAAGTATTCACAAAGTTTCCCACGAAATTCACAAAAATTAAACCCTCTTGAAAATAACTGCTTATACAGTATGTGAATGACATTTAGTTGGTCATATGTCTGTTTTCTTTTTGTTTCCTTTTTTTTTTGGCCAACAGTAATGCAAGCATTGGTGCTAGAAACCAAGAAAAGAATTAAAGGGATTGGGTATCTTTGTCTCTGATTTTAGCAAAATCCTGGATTTAGCTCATGCTGCTATCATAATTATAAACCTTTAGGTCAGTCAGGAATTCCCTGACTTTTACAAGCCGATCAGCTGTCTGATTATAAAGATATTTATGATTTGAATTTGAAATTTCATTCCCACGCCAATACTTACACACACAGACTCGGTCATGTTGGAAAATCCCCAATGGTTTTTATAACACTACACTCTATTGGGGAAAATGAGTATGGTAAAACTTCAATATAACACTTAGGGCCATGCATCTCAGATTTGTAAAACTGGAAACATTGTTAAACAATGCCTTTAAAGAGACAGATTAGACTAGGCGTTGTGGCGTGCGCCTGTAATCCAGCTAAAATGTGGAAGTTACAAACTGATTCAGCCGAGGACGCAGGTTCGAAACTGAGTCACGTCTTTCGAATGGTGACGTCAAAGGTCGGTCCCCTGACGTAAATAATCATATCTGATTGATACACGTCTGTAAAAACCCAATTACACACATAGAGAAAGAAATGTGTGGATTTTCTTGATTGTTTCTTCTTTGTATCTTTTCATGATATCTTTTAGATAGTAGATGAAGCCTTATCACTAAGGTACAAGAGACAGGAGCTTGCCAAAGCACCGCCCTTGCCGAGGATCAAGTTCCTTCAACCACTGACAGAATTAAAGTGAGATATTTCATTCTATTGTAAAGTTCCATTGATTGCTTGATTTTCGTAATTGTAATATGTTATATTAATTGTAATATGCAATTTAATTTTGTAATTTTAAAATGGTTTATTCTGGAGTTTGAAATGAGTATGATAGTGTTATTTGTTAGGAATTATTAATGTTTACATTTAAAAAACTGAGGTTATATTGTTTTCTTTTCAATTTTGTTATTATGTATTGTCATTGTAACCCTGCATGAGATGCATCCTATGTAATTTAAATCTCTGTCCTGGGTTTTATGTTACATCTTTATTACTATGTTACCTGTATATGAACAATGTATTTTCATGGATAAAGATTAATAAACATTCATTCAGGCTTGGTACTGCCATAGTTTAATAATCTTCCTTGTTTCTTGTTGAATTATTGAATATTTTAAGTTTATATTGTCCTAGGTGGAAGCCTCTTGGAGAAAGACTAGTTGCCTTATATGATCACATGACATCAAAGGATCCACCAATGGTGAGTCAGCTTTCATAACAAAACAAATCATGCATGCATAACACAAATCACTAGGGCTGATATCTGTTGGAAAAAGGTGACATGGTTGCTAAAAATGATGTTGGACAGATCTCTGTTGATAATAGTCACTTTGTAAGGCATTATAATTATATTCTAAAGGAACTGTAGAAAGGATACATGTGTACGTATTTTCTAATAGGAAATATGACAAGATAAACATTCTGAGAGAGAGAGAGAGAGAGGGGGAGCAAGCGAGACAGAGAAAGAAAGAGAAAAGCAGAACAAGAGACAGAAACATAGAAAGAAAAAAAAAGAGAAATGTGGTAAAATAAGAGAAAGAAAAAATGAAGAAAGAATAAAAAAGGAGATAGAATAGAGAGTAGAGGGGAGCTAGATGAAGCAAGACGTTTCTCAAATAGAATTACCAAAAGTATATTATCATACACGTTTATGTTTGTAAATCAAAAATTGTATATTAGCTTTCTCTCTTCACTTCATGTTATATATGTCATCTTTACGATGCATTTTTTATTTATTTATATTCAATTTGGTGTCTATATGATCTGTTTTATGTTAACCTATTTTATGTTTATAACACAGACTTGCTGAAAAGCAGTCTTTTTAGGCTGATGTGAGTTTTACCGTGATCAAATAAATACAACTTAAAAAAATAATTAATAAGGTACCGGTATAGGAGATGGTGAAGTAGGAATGAGACAAACTGTAATTCCATGTGTGAGTGCTAAAACGGATTTGTATCATGACTTTCCTGTTTATCCCTGTTTTTTTGTTGTCTCCTCAGAGCCTCGTCACTATAATTGATCTGGAGGATTACAAGTCTAAAGAGATAGGTATGTACATCTTAACTTTTAAAGCCTGTCTGCCCTAGTTTGGCCAGGAGGGATTAGACCTCCCTGCGTGGTCACTGACAGGTGGTTATCTCATCAAATCAGCTCTCAATTTATAAGAAAAAGTGGACCATAGGGGACCAACAGGTACCGCTTAGGCATTGTTTGCTATGTAGAGGGCCCAAGTAGCTACAAGTAGTGCAGTCCTGCTTTAAATCAGAAAATATGGCTGTGTCTGAAACTTTTGCGAGTTGTGCAAGTAGTCCAGATATGCTATAGCTTCAATTACAATGACTGAAATATTCATGAATTATTCCAATGACATTTTGTAGATAATCAACAATAATCAACAGTGAAAAATACACGGAGGCTCGGGGCGAAATAGCCCCCGAAATGCCAAAAAGAGCCCCCGAAAGTCATAAAAGAGCATAGAGTTCAATGCAAAACAAATCAAAGAGTGTTATTTTAATGCAAGCAAGCTTGAAAGGTAGCCCCCAAAATGTTTAAATTATTTTTTTCGTGAATTAATCAATCAAATGAAAGGAAAAAAAGAAAAATGAGCAATGGTGAGGAGCTATGCAATGGCTTGTAGTGGTGTTTTCGTTTTCATCCTCATCATTTCTTGAGGGCCGATCATATCTCAAGGATAACAACAAAATCGATGTATGAAGAAAAGGCATGATCGATGCTTGCTGATTTATGCTATCGAGCCTTCAGCAAATTTTTTCTCAGATCCATTACATTTTCACCAAGATGGATATCATAAATATTATCACGTGGGACAAGCCCTTAAAGAGAAGGTTGAGTTCTGGGAATTAAGAGGTGAAAAATAATTTCTGATCGTTATCATTGTATTATGCAAGTGTGGAAGAACATCAGATAAAAAATATTCCCTTAAAAGCATGGCTCTTCAAATGCCTTGATATTCTAAATATGGCATACAACATCATAACAATTTGGACAGATTTTATGCCACATGTTCGTGTAAGTCCCATATACATCTTTCTGTGTACAGTGCATGTAACTTGACCAAGACTGGGCCAGATTTCTTATCATTTTGATGAATACATAGCAGTACATTGTACACACCTATACTTATATGCTAGATGATCAACCTTTTCTGATCGATTCCACGTTTCTTTCACAATGCAATCGCATGACCTGAACTCAACTTTATCTTTAACTTGTTTCTTTTTTTCATTTTGAATGTCCAAAGCTTCCAAAGCAGCCAAAGATGTCGCCTCAGAGAGAGCAAAGATGGGGCCTTCTCCTGCTCCCATGGACGTAGATCCCTCCGATCAAAACAAAGCTACAGCATCCCCCGTGTCTGGTGGAAGGAAAGGTGAGACAGAAGACCATCAGATACCCACAGACACCCCAGAGCAGACCCCAGAGCAGACCCCAGAGCAGACCCCAGAGCAGACTCCAGGGCAGACCCCAGGGCAGATGGGTGAAGAGGCCAAAGAGGCTGAAGAACCACAGCAAGCAGGTACAGTAGATTACAGGAATTTGATTTTGAAGGAATAGCAATGCATTGTCTGTGTAAAGTGGTCTAGTGGTTATTCATTTGGTCTCCCTGGTAAAAGACCCAGGGTTCAATCCTGAGTCACATTTCTCGGATGATGACATGAAAGGTCTGTACCCAAATGTAAATTAAGGCTGTATGCCATCTTTTTAAGGGGGTCCAGATTGAAATGTTGAGGGTTTGTGTTTCTGGGTCCTATGTATGAATTTCGATTTTTTTTTCTTTTTTTGCAGCCCTATACAAAGGGCTTGACTTCCCATCGACTGGTAGTTGGTAGGAACTCTTCTTTAATCCTGTTGCAGTTCCTTTCTAAATCAAGTTGTTGTCTAGTCTTCGTAAGTTCTGACAAATCCATTATGCATTGTTTTAAAAGTAGATGGTGAAGAATCTATGGATGTGGACGTGGAGACAGTGCTAGATGAGAAGACCAAACCTGTAGAGGTCAACATGATGACAGAAGGTGCAGGTTCAACAGAGCAGACAGCAACCCTAGGAAGCTCTGCGTTGACCCTCAAACAGCTTGCTGAAGCCTATCTGAAGAGCCGAGGAGGTCAAGAAGAAGGAACTCTCCTGCCAGAGAATGCTGCGTCTGCATCAGCTGCGGATGTAAGTTTGTATAGGCTTGGAGAATCCCAACCTTAAATCTCGTCTGCACTAGTTTGGCCAGGAGGGATTAGACCTCCCTGTAAGGTCACTGACAGGTGGTTATCTCATCAAATCAGCTCTCAATTAACATAAGAAAAAGGGGATTATGGGGGACCAACTGTCACCGATTAGGAATTGTTTGCTATATAGAGGGCACAAGTAGCTATCAGTAGTGCAGTGGGGCTTTAAAAGGGCTAAGATTTTTTTTTCTAATCTCTTGGCTTGTGGTCTAATTAAACATTTGTATACTCATGAATGACAACTTTGTTTGTGCACAAGGCGTATGGAAAATGTTGGTTTTAGCCTCACTGCATCCTTTTCCATGTTACACTGTAATCAATGATTGAAGTTTTGTAAGAATAGGTATCACATGATATGGTATATTTTAGGGTACAAACCATGAAACTCACACCAGGGGAAAGTTATCTCCCTTACTATATCCTAGCGATCAACTGGGGGGCTTTAAACTGCTGATGGCCCTGAGAAGCTTAGGGGGAAAAGAGATACCCATTACAAAAGGAAACAAAAGAACAACTGCCATATATAAAGTGGGTAGATGTTTATACATACCTGAATAGAATGAGCTATATGGTCTAACATGAGGTAACCATGCACAAATAAGATAAAATAAAAATAGATTTTCAACAATTGTTCAATTCCAAAGATGGAGAAAGAGCAGGAACCTCCTGACAGCACCACTGCAGTGCTAGACTCCACCCCAGCCCCTTCAGACCTGCCTAACATGGAGCTGCAGGCAGACAGTGCAGCAGGGAGCAGTCAGGATAGCATCCAGCAGTCTGGTAGGGAGTCTACCATGGGTGAATCATCCCAGGACAAGACAAAGATCCAGCATGAAGGTGAATAGGAAAAGACGACCCAGATATTAAGTTGGTTTTAATAAAAGCAAAACAAAATTAGAGAAACGAATTAGAAAAAGTTTGAGCAATATTTGATTAGAAATGGAGAAGTTATGAATCAGTGAAACTCAAATTGGCTACACTGTGAGGTATCTTGCGAGCTCCTCTCCAGTTAAATCTATACAGAAAATTTCATATACTTTCATTTTCTTAGTTACTGATGATGTAATCGATTAGTTTTTTACATTGGTTGTTTTAAAACATTATTGCAATAATTATATCAGGGTGAATGTATGATTGAAAATTTTCTTACTGTAAAACAAAAAGAATTGAAAATTGTTAGTACTGGGCAAATGGGAATGGGGCTCGTGAGGTACATCACAGACTTGCCAATTTGTGTTTGATTGATCGAATGCTCATGCACAAACATTTACATGATCATGAATATGTCTGTGATTAGCAATAATTAAGATTCGTAACAGTAACAAGGATTTAGTTCTCTGTGTGACCTCTCAATATAAAAGTGTCGTAGTTGAGTGGTTCAAGCACTTGACCTGATTCAAAGGTTGTGGTTCGATCCCCGACACGACACTAATGTCCTTTTGCAAGGCATTAATCTTCATTTGCCACACTCGACCCTGGTGAGGTAAATGGGTCCCTGGCAGTAATAAATTCCTTGAAATGCTGGAGCACTGTAATGGCAGCTAGGCTAAAGCCGAGGTAATAATATGTGCACCTCTGAATATAATTTCTACATAGACGGCGCTATAGAAATGCCTGTTATTATTATTATTAAACAATAAGTTTCTGTCCCTTTTCAAACTAAGATGCAGTTGCCATGGATGCGGAGGATAGCCAGGCAGAGAAGAGCCGTAGAGGGCAGAAGAGAAAGAGGTTGCTGAGAGACATGCCTGCCCCTGGGAAGCGCCGCTCAGCTAGGGTAAGAAATCTGAACCATTTATTTGTTGCTAGGTGAGCAAATACAGTCAAACCTGCTTTAGTGACCACCTGTCTACAAAGACCACTATTCCTTCTCACTTTACCATGATTATTTTGTATCAACAATGTTCCCATCATTACCGGTGCACCAGACCTGTGGTACACAATACAACAGTAACAAAAAAATAGAGGAGAGAGTAAACTATACTGAGGTACTCCGCCAGTTCTGTCTCACTTCTCCTTTATTATTTCAAATCAACAATGCTTCTTTCATTACAGGTGTGCAATAAAACAGCGAAAAAGATGAAAGAAGGAGACAGTAAATAATATTGTGGTACTCCATCAGTTCTGTCTCACTTTACCTTTATTATGTCAAATCAACAATGCTTCTTTCATTACAGGTGCGCAACACAACAGTGAAGAAAAAAGAAGAAGAGGAGAGAGTAAACTATACTGAGGTACTCTGCCAGTTCCTTCTCACTCAATACCATGATTATTTTGTATCAACAATGTTTCCATCATTACCGGTGCACTAGACCTGTGGTACACAATACAACAGTAACAAAAAATTAGAGGAGAGAGTAAACTATACTGTGGTACTCCATCAGTTCTGTCTCACTTTACCTTTATTATGTCAAATCAACAATGCTTCTTTCATTGCAGGTGCGCAACACAACAGTGAAGAAAAAAGAAGAAGAGGAGATAGTAAACTATACTGAGGTACTCCGCCAGTTCCTTCCCTCGACTCTCCTGGTCAGTGATGATGAGGAGGAGGATCTGCAGCTCAAGAAGTCAGGGGATAAGGATTCAAATGAAATAGATGTAAAGAAAGCAAGAGGTGAGAGAAGAAAACTGGTGTCAGACTCCAAATGTGTTCAAAGAATCTTTAACAAATTTAACCCTCCCCCCCCCGTTAAAAAAAAAATTAAAACAGTATGTTGTGCTGTGTTCTTGGTATGGTAGAGACATGGCCAGGTGAGATAGATAGATAGAGAAAAGAGAGAGAGAGAGAGAGAAGGAGAGAGAGAGAGAGAGAGGGGGGGGGGAGAAAGGGGGAGAGATAGAGAGGAAGAGGGAGAGATAGAGAGGAAGAGGTAGAGAGAGTGAAATAGAGAGAAAGGGGGAGAGATAGAGAGGGAGAGATAGGAAGGGAAGGGAAAAATATTGATGTATGGATGTGAAGGAGAGAAAGAGCAAGGAAGACAAATTGAAAGGAGGAAAGAGATTTGTAGAGATAATGAGAAAGAGACAAAATGAACGGAGAAAAGAGATTTGCAAAGATTATGAAAAAGAGATGAAAAAGGGAGAGAGAGAACAGAGAGACAGTGGCAGAGACTGATTGAGGTAAAGAGAAAGAGAAGGAGAAATTGTTAGAGAGAAAGACAGTGATTCTTGAGAGCCTGGTACATGTGTGTGTATGTGTGTGTGTGTGAGAGAAAGAGAGAGAGAGAGAGAGGGGATAAAGAAATGGAATGAGATAGAGGGAGCAAAGCGAGATGAATAATGAATTTCAGAGGAATTACAGAGGAGGCAGTTACATAAAAGGAAAAAAAAAATCACAGCTTAGCATTGAATCTTCAATAAGCAATGAAGCGTACGATAAATGAGTCGAGTTAGAATAATAATCAAACCAAAATACACCTAGTTTGTATTTCTTTTATTATCCTCAAAATGTTGTTTTCTTGTTGGGGGGGGGGGGGGGGGGGGGGGGGGGGGGG
>JARBES010000125.1:22181612-22192853 GCA_030265145.1 Strongylocentrotus pallidus
AGTGACCACCTGTCTACAAAGACCACATTTGTTGTTTCCCTTGAAAATGGTTTCTCATTGAATCATGTACTAAAGGATCCTGTCTACAAATACCATGTGTCTTCAAAGACCACTGTTCGTGTTTCCCTTCGGCGGTCGCTATAGACAGGTTTGACTGTATTATTCTTTCAACTGAATGAACCTAGGAGATAAAAAGAAGATAAAAGACAGATGCCTCTCACAATTTCTCCCAAAGAACTTACTTAATCTGAGTCATCTCGATTTCTTTCTACATCACAGACAACAGCGATCTGAGTTTTTGGCAGGACGATAGGGGTCAGGGGTCAGAATCGACCGGCAGCCTTGCGACCCCCGAGAGTTGGACCACCGAGTCTCCCAACAGCGAGCGGTCATCGTCATGCTCATCGTTCAGGGAACGAAAGGACTCTATCGATGATGTCTTTGTGGTGGATCTTGAGAAGGGAGAGGCTGGTCTTGGGCTTGGACTAGTGGATGGACAGGTAAGCATTTGTAAACTTTACCTGGGGGTGTTTCACAAAGATCCTAAATCAAACTTAACTCTAAGTTGGATTTAAACATTATGGAGAGCCATTTGTAGTCTTAAAATAAAATATATTCAAAAGTGAAAAATCAAGTGTTCTAGATTTTTTATAAATTCCACATCAAGAACATGAAATCTTGTTGATAATAGAAAATATGAATAATTTGAATCAACATTTACGCCTCTTTAAATAACTTTTACAAAATATTATCATAGATGCTAACGGCTTTCCATAATTGCTTAGTCCAACTTAGAGATAAGTTCAAATTAGGATCTTTGTGAAACACCCCCCTGGTCTACAATTATGGAGGAAGAAACCGATAATGCTGTCATCAAACTCTTTCTTTTTCTTTTCCTTTTATATAGTCAATCCTGCTTTCCCATAAACCAAACCTCAAATATTATTTTCTCTTCAAAATGTCATTTATAATCTGATGTGACTTGGAATTTTAAGAGTGTGTTAACAGAAGAAATCAAATGTTAGATAAATCAAGTAATATGTAATGCTCTTGTCTTTGTGATATTGAGGTATCGTATTGGAGTGAAAAGAATAAAATGAAAAATTGCTTTTAATAACATTGTTATATTGATCTCCTGACAGGCTATGGAAACACAAGAAGACGGATCACTTCAGATTATTATAGAATGAATTAAGGCCTGTTTCTCATCAGCTCAAGTTTGCCAAATAACCCGCTCTTTTAACTATCTGGATCGCAAATTAACCAGTTAATTTGCGTCTTCATCAGCCCGCAGTTGCAATTAGCGGGTTATTTAGTCAAGCAAATATACCGCTATTTGGGAAATAGCGGACTAATTTGCGCCTGTCTGAGCTAGTTTGTGATGAGCGTATCGGTCTGGTGAGGACGCAATTTTGAGCTTCAGGATAAAATCCAGAGTCTGAAAATAGCAGGTTATTTGACAAACTTGAGCTGATGAAAACAGGCCTTTAGAGAAGTAATGGCAATACCTTGAAACTCTTTTCCACTTTTTACTATTTGCAGCATACAGTCTTGAAGTCCCCTGGAATCTACATCTGTAAGGTACTGCCTGGTGGATCAGCTAATCAGTGTAAGAAACTCAGAGTTGGAGACAGGATCCTAGCAGTCAATGGAACCAGTCTAGTGGGGGCAGACTATGATAGGTGAGTGGTAGCAAGGGTAGGAATGATGGTGGTGGTGGTGATGGTGATGCTGCATGGGGCACTGGTTGTGGTGGTGGTGGTAAGGGTAGTATCTGTTTCTGAAGTACTGGATCAGCTTATCAGTGTAGAAAACTTAGAGTTGGAGACAGGATTCTAGCAGTCAATGAAACCAGTCTAGTGGGAGCAGACTACAATAGGTGAGTGCTAGTGAAGATAATGATAGTGGGATGGTTAAGGCATGGACCCTACTAGAATGGACATCGGACGAAATAAACCTTTGAACTATGACGCCCGCCGACAAGCCCTCGTAAAATTCGAATTTCGCGCTTGGAAGGAAATCGTGACAGGTGCAGAGCCTCACTCCGCCATCAATCACTGTCACCCAGTATCGGCACCGGGCCTCAGAACGTATTGCGTAACAAAAAGTTTTCGCTGCTTCACACGCCCCGAATATGTCAACGTTGTTCTGTAGCTCTATCTACCGGGCTAGCGCGCACTAATAAGCAAGGGGGAACCATCCTACTACTCACTTACTTTTTTTCGTAGCCGATTTTCGATACTTTTCCAAGGAAGAAAAAAGAAAAAAAAGTAACAATCAAGTATTGAAGTATGAATTCTGGGGACTCTTTAGTCGTGTTCCCTAACGAGAGTGAGATACAAAGCTCTGTTTGTGTCTGTGAACTGCCAGTTTTAGACGAAGATTTTGTGTCTTGTGGCTCCTGTGATAACTTTTATCATCGTCGTTGTGTTCGTCCCGGCAGTCATCTGTCCGGAAAGTTACCCGAGGCCGATGGGCTAGGGAGAGGCGACGATGGTGGCCCTGGCTTGGTTGAGTGCGATGGTGACTGGATGTGCGATACGTGTGTGCAGCTTCTGTCCTTCGAAGACGAACTTGATCGAGGTACCGTTCCTTTTTGTTCAATCTAATGTAAATACTCCTGCCCCCCCCCCCCCCCCCCCTCTCTCTCCCTCTCGATCTCTCCCTCCCTCTCTCCCTCGATCTCTCCCTCGATCTCTCCCTCGGCCCTCTCTCCCAGCTCCCTCTCCTCGCTCTCTGCATTCTATGTAGACTCTAACTTAGATCTAGAATATTCCTCTGGGAGTCTGGCTATGATCTTTTGTTAATGTTATGAAAAAATAATATATAATTATAAATGTTGGGCTTCCCATCATACCTCATTTTCTAAATTTAGATCAAGGCCTATAAATCATTTATGAATCTCATTTTCTTTCAATTAGATATGACTTCTTCTAATTCTGACAAAGTCTCAAACGAAGAACCAGGAATGCCGGGGCCTTCTGGTATTAGACCTACAACTAGCAAGCCATCAGAAACCACATCCAGTGATAAACCATCAACGAGAAAAAGGCTAAAAGGTAAATGAATTTGAAGGTGAAAAGAAATTCTGACAGTTCTGATATCTAGGGCAGCTTGTCTTCAGTTTTAAAGTTAACAAATTATTCCCTTTGCTTTCAAAGTAAAATTTTAAATTAGATCTATTTGAAATAACAAGGTAGATGCATATTTTTCGTGTGAAGTTGCAATGTGGTTCACTAAATCCAAGTCATTTTCTTTATTTTCATTATGATTGTGTTTGGCGTAGATCTACATGATGTACCGGTATGTAAATTCAAAACATACAGGTATGATAAAAAGAAGTGCTTAATGAACCAATAACAGACTTGCTTATGTATAGGTACACTTGAGCGAGTATGATGGGGCATTTCAGGTTATGACTTTTTTCTTCTGTAACCATATTAAATTACTATACCTTTCTTTTTTCAGTTTACAGACCAGCATCGGCTATTGCAAAAGAAGCAGTCTTGGAAGGGAAGGTACAGCGGGTTCAAGATATCATTGTGGATGTGGAGAACCATAAGGACTTCCAGTCAAAGCATGGCTATGGGCAGGACATAATTAATTTATCAAATTCTATAATGAAACATGTTGATGAACCATTGTTTGAAACCTTTTGTGAAGAACTTATATCCAACTTATGGGACGTTGTCACGGCAGGTGATAAGTTGCCAGTAGGACCATCGAGTGTACATGAGATGTGGAGGTGTTTCCATAGATATAGAATGAGCGAGAATTTATTGTGTAAGTGGGACACTTTCCTTACACAGTTTAATATTAGATGTAAACACATCGTTGAACAGTTGTTACTGCAACATATTCTAAGAATGTTACTTCTGATTTTGACAAAGAAACGACAGGAAGTAGATGAAGGAGACAAAGCTACCCCCCAAGTAAACCTCACAAACCATGACGAACAAGTCCTAAGATATGTCAGTGGCTACGTACCATCCAAACTCATAAGAAAATACAAGAGCCAAAAATCTGAAACTGCCCAAGAGTATGCCCATTTATTGTCATCTTGGAAGCAAGATGATGTAACAACTCCTTCTTTCCTTAATTATACAAATATTTGGATTAATATTCAGGACAGAGGAGGACTATTTCATGTGAATGATGATGTTTTTAGACTATTTAGATGTATGGAGAAGTCCACACAACAATTCTTACAATTGGGCAAATTGGGAACAATGAAGAAAACGAATTTGAAGGCAGCACTGTCAAGCCAACTGCTGCAAGACAAACATGTTAGAAAGATGTGGGGAATTGCAATCGAAGGTAGGAGTGGAAAGATCGAGTGGGAGTCGCTGCTCATTTCAATAATCAACTACTGGACAAAAATAAGATTGTATGCATTTGTGAAAATCTACATGGAACTTCAGAAAAAGAAAGCAGTGGTATCGAAAAGAGGGGAGAAGGGTCTACGCAAGGAACTAAACCGTTCATAAAAAATAATTGCAACAGTTCCACGTTTTCTATAATAAAAAAAAAATCTGTGCAATTAAGATGTCACAAGGAATATGTTTATCAGTGTGTGAAATATGCACAAATTAATGTCACATTTTCATACAAAATTGATTTATTATAGAATGAATTCCTTATTAATAGATTTCATAGCACTCACATTAAAATCGTTCATAAGCGATCATCTTTGTAATTTGACAAAGTCAAATAGTATCCTTTTTGGAAAATTGGGTATCGCATAAAACTCTTCAAAACATATTGTAATAGGTATTCTTGCTATTTTGTGGAATAAATGTGCATTATTGATAACAAGATTTTCAGGATGAATACTGAATTATTGTTTAAAGATATACATGTATGTAAATTTATTATGTAATATACGATTTTCAGAATGCCTGCTATTACCTTTCTCCTTCATTCTCTCTCTCTCTCTCCGTTTTACTGAGTCATACTCTTTCCTCGTTTCACCCTTGCCTCTTTTCATTTCCTCATTCTCAAACTTTTTTCTCTCCCACTCATAGTTCATGGCAGCCTGACTTAGTAATAAGTATGCCAACTACACATACGTTGAATGTACAATAAAGAAATGATATGACAATGCATAATAAATTACCTTTAACACATACAGTGTACATGTATTTTAATGTTAATGCATATGCATGCAATTCCTGGTACTTTCAGACTGCAAGCTGTGCTGCTGATCAGATCAGTTCCTTATTTTGATTGTACATTAATTGTAGATCGGATACAGATATTTTAGCATGATGTACATTTTCATGTCTTTATATTTTTGTTACATGTAGCTACTGAAGACACATACTCTCTAAATGAGCTTTTACAAAAATGTATGGATCTATGTGAATGTATAAATACAAAAAAAAGAAAAAAATTACCCTTTCATTTTCATTTCGTAAATAAACTCTATTGATTTACTCTGTTAAAGATGTTATGTAAATCAAATTATGAATACATGTACTGTACAGAACATTAACACATGTACATGAATATAAGTTTAACCCATTCCATGCTTGTTAAATTTGCTTTTAGGTGAGAAAAACAAAGTCTTCATATTGTGAACGAAATGTACAAGGTCTTTTCGCATACAAGATTTAAACAAAAAGAAAAATAACAGGAAAAATTAGTATGTGACCAATGATAAGTAACTGAAGCGTATTTTCAATATATTATTAATGTCAAACAATACACGTTAACATAAATGACTGTTCTAGTTGCATATGTTCATGCAAATATGAAAATTATGTGAACCTTCCATTAAAATATGAAATAAAAAAATAAAGTCTATTTTGTGTCATCTCATCTGATGTACATGTATAACAATAACTTACTTTTGTTGACAGAGAGAGACAAATGATATTACAGACATATCTGTGAAAAGAAGGATCCCCCAGAAAATCTATCCCATTTCGCTAAATTTGATTTAGTAGAGAGTGAAAAATATTGTGTAGCGTGAGTGAGGAATCCCATCTCTTACATCAAATAAATACTGTACATTCTTTGTACATTTTATTGCAAATACATGTAGATGTCATTGTGACTATTAAAGAAAGAAGTATACATGTATATGGTATGCTTATATTGACTTGAGGACACTTAAAATGTCAAAATAATTTCTTAAAGATACATGTATGAACGTGTACATGTATATATATATCTCTCAATATTACTGAGTACATGTACATTGTATGTCTCTTAACTCACAAGAGAACATTTTTGCAATATTTCAAAACAAATTTGGAAGAAGATCAATAAGATGTTCAAAGCATGCATTTAATATGCTACAAAGTAACAGGGCCAATGTAAAAAATATACAGATGAGGCATAAAAGAGATGTGACTTGTTCAATTCTTCTTTGCCCGTTTAGGAAGAGGTTTATCTGACATGTCTACAGTTCGGCTACCTTTGCTTTTTGTCACATTCCCTGCCTTTGAAGCCTTTATTGATGATCCTGCCACCTGAAGGGAGAGCATCGGGATTGTCGCTGCTGCCACCTACACCACGCTGCTTGGAGAAATACTCCTCGAGGGGGTCTTGTGAAAATTTCTCACTTAAGATGTACTCGATACCTGGTTCCGAGAGGAGCTCCTTCGTTAGATGAGTGAATGACTTCACTGTTACAGAAAGGTGGAAAGGATGAAAAGAAGACTTATTCAAACAATGCAAAAAAAAAAGTTGTATGCACATATTTTACCGGTATCCCCATTTCCTCTCCCCCCCTCCCCCCCCCCCCAAAAAAAAAAAGCTGTAACTATGCCAATGGCTACCACTGCCATGATACAAACTACTAATTTATATACTTTGAATTAAAAAAAAAAATCACCTGATATTTTCAATCCTTCGCGGGTTTCTCTGCTAATACACCTCCTGTCCTTTTCCAAGGCAGAGGTGTTGGGAGTGTTGGTAACCTCTTCTTCCCAGTCCTTGATGTACGTAAGAAATTCACCCTCAAGCCACTGTTAAAAACATGAAAACATGTAACATCAACTTACTGAGCAGTGAATGTGTCATGTTCTGTGCATAAAGATCACTAAAAGGTACAATACATGTATAACTTTCTTCGTTCAGGAGCATATACACTGAACGTATCATAAATTAAAATTGTGAATTTTTGTGTAAAATAAAGTGACGCATTAAAAACCTATTGATTACACGTAGCAGCAAAATAAACAACTATGCATCATGCTAAAGTGAAGAAAAAAATGCTTTAAATACTTGCAACTAAAAATCTCTTACATTTTAAGTTTTAACTTATAGTTCCGTCGAGGTTAAAACGAGTCAAAATATGGAACTCGGTTTTTTGTATCGGACATACCTCAAATCTCCAGTCATCTGTGCTTTTGTAGGGATGCAGGCATGGGTTCTTTTTCCTGATTCCTTGGTATGGGGTCGAGACATTCAGACAGTCGAAGAATTGATTGAACATGGTGATGAACTTCTTGGTACTGTCCATGTGGGGCTTCTTCATTACTTCCATTGCATTCGCGACAGATTTACTGAGAACCTGTAGATAAAATAAAACATTTAATTGTCCTGGATTTGCAAGTTTACTCTGCATCTTTACAAAGTGAAAACAAAAAATAAAAACAAAACAATACAATCCCGAAATATCTTGGTCAATGTATAAATTAATATGTTACAATATAAAAATGAACAGTTTATAGGGGGATTAGGAAGGGATTGTTGGTAGGTACGTGTACATCTTTAAAAATTAACAAACGTTAAATGAATTATTAAAAGCTACTTGTAAGTTATGGTTCCATTTGAATAGTTTGATAATTATTTCAACAAGTAAAAAACGAACCTGTGCAGCCAGTTTAACTCTCATCCTGAGGGAGGGATTCAAGTGAAGATGTTCGTGTGTCAAACGGGGAAGCATTCGGAGACTAGGAGAACTATGGCTCAGCTGAAGGTCCCATTCATACAGTTCCATGATGTGGGTCCAGCGTATATCCTTCCCTTCAAACTGTGATAAAGTGAGAGGGAAAAATATATATATTACTGACCTGCGCAGAACAAATGAAGAGAAACACGCATGAAAGACATTTCACTTGCTGTCTTTATAATACTTATTTGTGTATGTATGTGTGACATGCAGCTGTAGGTGTGGAAAAAGAAGCACATTAACAAAATTACTCGTCCATGTCAAACCTAAATGAACAAAGAAAAGTTACGTAACAAGAAAACTTACATAACAAGAACAGTTATGCTATAATACATACGCGTACTCACCCTCAAATTTCTGCTCTTCCTTGCAAAGCCTGAATTTTCAAGGTTGTTACGGGTTGTCTTTATGAGGTGGGGAATGTCACAAAAAAAGTATATTCTTCTGGATCTGTCACAAGGGTTAACAGCCCAGAAGTTAATGTCACAATCTGGGGACGCACTACACTTGAAAAACTTCCTGTTCGACAATGCTCCATCTGCAACAATCCCTCTGACTTTCAGTCCTCTGGTCTCCACCACAGAAACAACATGCCAAACAGTTTCATAAATATTGCTACTGTTCAATGCACATGAAGGGAAAAATGCAACAGGCTGTTGACAGTTTTGAAAAATGCCACGCACCATTACAGTGAACGCATGGGTGGCAAGCTGTTCTGCTTCTTTGCCCTCCTCAGATTGGAGTCTCCTTGTGAAGTCGTGAATTTCGTTGTTAATTTCTCCCACATCCGTAAACCCCACAAGATGTCCTGATGATGATGAGTAAACCAGTCCGGATTTTATTTTCATCTCATCTAAGATCAGTGTTATGTTTGCATTGTGTGGCTTGCTCAAATCCATATCATCCATCATTGTTTCGATTATATCATACTGGATCCCTACAGCAGCATCCGTGTAATTTGTGTATCTTCTTAATGTGCTCTCATGAGGCAGCTTCAGGAAACCAGCTTCTCGCAAGACTTTGTAGGCGGATGATGACTTGGATTGTATGGCTATGCACCAACGGATCACTGCTGGATGCCATCTCATGTTTTTCTTCTGTTTTATTGCTTTGATTTGCTCATCCCATAGAAGCTTTTCAGGGGAGTCCTTGTCCAAAACTTGCTCCAAATTATGAACAGATTGAAGCATCACCTCGGACTGACTGTCAGAAAGTTCTATTGCCTCAGTTGACATCATCTTTTCTATTTCCTTCTTTAGAGCAATATTTGTTCGCGTTAACTGTTGCCTCTCTCCCTGCAAAGATTTGCATCGCTCTATTAGTTGTTCACGAGACAAGGAAGACATCTTGGAGCGTGAGCTTGGTCTTGTCTTTTTTGATGTGTCACTTTTTTTCAGGGACAAGAGGTCTGACTTGTAAATCTTACATGGCCCACACACTTCCTCTGAGCCAATGTTCAGCAGCTTACATAAATTGTGTCTCAAAGTGTTAGTGTACTGCTTGCCGTTATATTGGAAGCATCCAACATTTTCTACAATCGCCGAATGCAGAACTTTTCCAGCGACAGGCTCAACCATATCGGGGATTCCTTTGCATACAGATCGTTCTGTCGCAAACGAAAATAAGGCTTTCACATTTTCAAGAGTCAATGTCTGGCTTATCCCGACATCATTATGGTTCACGACATGTCCAAAAACAGACAGCTCCCATGCCAAATCTGGGAAGATGGTCACGCACTTCTCCACTTTTACTTCTGCAGTGTCTGTTGGCCTGACACAGACATAGAGGGTTCTGTCACAGTGCTGACTTTTGAGAAGACCAGAAGATTTCCCTAGGTCTTCACACGTCTTGAGGACAGCTACTTTTGCAGACTCATCTCCACAGATTGAGCACCCCGGATGATGTGGCACAAAATGAGATGGTTGTAGGTTCAAGACTTTTGATCTTGATTTGATTTTCCTGTATCGAGAAATCTTCAGGTCGCATGCTCTGCATAGGAACGGTGGAAATGTTGCTGAATCTTCACTTTCAACATCAATGTGGAGAGCGTCACTTAGAATATGTGAATAAGCAACTTTAGGACATGGTTTTCTGTTTTTATCCCCTTTGATTGCTGCCCGACAGAGTCTGCAGAGCTTTTCAAGCTCACTGACATGATGATGATGATCCTCCATGGATTTAGCCTGCATTTAAAGAAATTAATACTAGTGTCACTGATGGTAAAAATAAATAGTAAAATTTCTAGTACACAGTTACACATTTTAACAAGTCACACAATCACAATGGTACTGGCTAAATCTAATGTATTTTCAGACCAAATTATTTTAAAAAGAGAAGGTATAAGGCAAAGGGATTTAAAACAATTAAAAGGACATAAAAACTATCCCTTTCATTGTGATGAATGTGGTGTTTGGGATTACTGCAACAAGTTAATACAGAAATTGTGACTCAACTAGCAACTGCAACTTGCTTGCAAGAATGTGCCATGCCAGCAAGGACCAAGGTACTAGAAGTCTAGGACGTTTATTTTATACCAATGCTTTTTGGGACAGAATTAAAATTCATGATTCTTTTCCATAAGTTGAAGAACATTTCAATCGACTTTTATGAAGAGTGAAGCCTCCCGACATAAATTAAAAAGCTGCTCCGCCTAGGGCTAGATCTATTAATTTTAGTCATGAACTAACACAAAACGCTACGGTTGGGGCCACATATTAAAAATTGCTGTCGCTCAACACCAGCGAAAGCACGTCGCGAATGTCGCGCTCCGAAACGGAAACGTGGTATCAAGCGCCCATTTTGTTCATTATATTAATTTGAACGGAAATTTCTAACAAATATTTTGAAGGAGTGGACATCGGTGGACACATTTGAGAATATAATCATCATAACAAGTAACAGTCAATGAATAAAAATTCACATCACTGCATTAAGATCGACAATGCTCAAACTGTTATTTTCGACCTTAAAAGTCGATAAGAATATCAAAAATTTCTTGTAACTTACCGCAGATAATATGATGTATGAAAAATACCCCAAAACTCGCCAAAAATCGAATGTATATCGGATTTTTCTCGGGTTTTTTCGAGGATAAACTGTAGAATGTAATGGAAGACTGACGAACGTTAGATATGCAGGAAGTGAATATAGCAGTGCAGGATGGGATATCATTCGATGCATGCACTTGAGTCTACAGACAAAATCGTCGTCTGCTGCGGAAGCTGACACTGCTCCGTACACAGAGGGCTTCGAGCTTCGGCGGCGGTCGTCATCGGGTCAAAGGGCGTTGCATAAACATTCGGTAATCCGCGAAGGTCGTAAAATGTGTGTAGGGGAAA
>JARBES010000125.1:22556813-22569085 GCA_030265145.1 Strongylocentrotus pallidus
AGCATCGGGTAAGGTTTAAACCACACACCCCCCCCCCCCTCACAAAAAAGAAAAAAGAAAAAAAGAAGACTAATAAATAAGTGAATAACTGGTTAAATAATTGAATAAATAACTAAATAAAAAATAAATTTGAAAATATCTTGCATTTAATAGCATTGTATGTTTCTTTTCATTTTGTTATTGAATAGCGATCCAAGTCAGGTGGTGTTGTTTGATTTGAAGTGTAAACCAAAGGAGACCGACGAGAAAACCAGTGAAACAAAGAAAGCTGAAGAGGAAACAGCCGCAGGAATGTAAGAAAGAACTTGGAAAGAAGTTTTTAGCTGTAAATATTCAAATTTGTGAATAGAAAGGATCAATATCTGGTATTATTAGTGTCATGTATTAATAAATGGAGGAATTTGCTCCCCCCAAAAAAAATCCTTTGTGACCAAAAATCTTTGTTAGGCAATGCTTTACCTTATAAGAAGGAAAGAAAGAAGGAAAAAATAAATAATATGATTTACACTTAAATTTTGGTTTATAGATTACTAAGATAAACATGTTTGATATAAACTTCTTTCCTCTCCATTTACTGCCCTTTCTCTTCTTTTTTCTAATTCTCTCTCTCTCTTCTTCTTTCTATTTCTCTCTTTCTCTTTCTCTTGTACTTCCTTTCTTTCTTTTCACAATCTTTATGTGAAACCAATCAATTTCATGATAGCCAAACCGATCAAACATCACATGTAACAATATGATGGCAAATTGGTGATGCAGAGATATCATAAGTTCATTACATCGCTATATTCTCTTCGCTAGCGACCCTCTGCTTTTCTTTCTCTCTATCTCTCTCTCTCTCTCTCTCTCCCTCTCTTTCTCTTTCTATCTATCTCACTCTCTTCTTTCTATTTCTCTTTCTCTTGTACTTCCTTTCTACCTCACCTACATCTTTCACTCTTGATGTGGAACCATTTACTGTGATGATAGCACAACAAATATCAAAGTCACCCATACAATACCAAATTGGCAATGCAGAGATATTGATGCAACACCTGTTATCTGATTTATATTTTTCTTTGCTAGCGACCATCGTGTTCCAACAGGGCGTGTTCTGGCTACAGCCTTCTCAAGGAGTGGTGCACACTTTGCAGCGTGCACAGATGACAAGGAGCTGACAATCTGGAGCACGGAGCCCAGCTGGAATAAGCTTTGGACAAGGTAGGGAGAGATGGGAAAAAGAGATAGGATGAAGATCAGGGCTCTGTTTTATAAAAAGTTGCCATTGATCCAAATCAATTGCAAGTCCTCTAATCAACCGCCACTTTGCAGTCCCCTTTCTCTTATGTACATAGTTGTGATTGATATCAACTCTTCATAAGGTTGGGCCCAGAAGGAATTAGGAAAATAGAGGAGAGGAATGGCAACTTGGAAGAACAGGGAGGGATAGGGAACAGAGAGGAGAGATAGGGACATGGATGGCAGCAGCAGAAGGGAGAGTAAGAGGTGGAAGAAAAATAAAGAGGAAGGAGGCAGAAGAGATGAGAAGAGAAGAGATGTGGACAAGGTAGGTATAGATAAGAAGGAACACGAATAAAGAGAAGGAGAAGGAAGAGAAAAGAAGAGGAGGGGAAGGGAAGCTTAGAGAAAAAGGGAGGTGGAGGGAACAGAGAGGAAAGATAGGGAAGGGATGGTAGCAGCAGAAGGGAGAGGAAGAGGTCAAAGAAAAAGAAGGAGGAAGGAGTCAGAAGAGATGAGAAGAGAAGATAAGAGAAGAGAAAAGAAGCAGAGAGGAAGTTAGAGAAGAGAGAATGAGATACGGGTGATGAAGATTTGATTTGTTTTGTATTGTTTTTTATCTTTACAATGGTTTCTTTGCTGATCGGGTTTTGAATTGGATTTGATCTGAAATATGAATTGAATTTAACCAGAATTATGAATTTAATTTAATTACTTAGTCTGTATTATAAGTTTAATTTGATCTGAATTGTTAATCTTATTTTAATCTGAATTACGGTATGAATTGAATATGGTCAGGATTTGAATTGGATTTGATCTGAATTATGAATTGAATTGGTCTGAATCATAAATGAATTTAATCTAAATTGTGAATTTAATTTAATCTGAATTCCAAATTATGAATTTAATTTAATTACTTAGTCTGAATTATGAATCAAATTTTAGTCTGCATGTTGAACTATTGCATTGTGTGTTTTTTGTGTTACCTATGTTCAAGTCAAATGTAAAATTTATCGAATTATTGAATTTGATAGAGGTCTTTGTTAAAGCACAAAACATCAAGTAACCCTCAGTTTAACCCCCTTTGTGCTTCCAAGTTCATACAAATTTATAAAATACAGAATTTCAGGAGACAGATCTGTTGACATTAGGGACTTTCAGATTTGCACGTCGACATAGTGGACTGCTACGTGTGACGTCGTCCTAAAATGACGTCACACGTAGCAGTCCACTATGACGACGTGGAATCTAAAAGTCCCTAATAGTTCCCATTTTGCTTGCATTGAACACAAACTCATGTATGAATCAATTTATTTGGATGAGACAAATTTGTTGATTGGATTGCATCTTTTGTTTCTGATATACCTACAGGACAGTGGTGAAGCGCTGCATGGCTGTGACCTTTGATAGCAGTGAGACTGCCCTCTATGTTGCAGACAAGGCAGGTGACGTCTATCGGTTTGAGATAGGAGATGAGAATAAGGACCACAGCCTGATCCTCGGACATGTATCCATGTTGTTAGATGTGGTAAGATCTACTTCCAGATACAGTCAAACCTGTCTATAGTGGTTTTTGAAGACAGGTTACATTATTACATATTTGCTGAGAGAGATGAGAAGATGAGAGTTAGCGATCTTCCTAATGCATACAATATGCATGTTCAGTCCCTTTCATTGCTGTTTGTGTTATATTTTTCCTTCAGTCCCATACCTTACTCTATATGCTATTTGTTTCATTAGTCCCATACGCAGCTCTTTATGTTATGTTCTGTTATTCAGATAATAACTTTATCATGACGGCCGAGATTGATGAGAAGATACGAGTCGGCCATCTTCATAATGCATACAATAAAAAGTGTTCAGTCCCATCCATTGCTCTTGGTGTTATATTTTCCTTCAGTCCCATACCTTACTCTATGTGCAATGTTTTCCTTCAGTCCCATACAATGTTCTTTATGTTATATCTGTTGAATATTCAGGTAGTCTCACCAGATGATAACCTCATCATGACGGCTGAGAGAGATGAGAAGATCAGAGTTAGTCATCTTCCTAATGCATACAATATACACACCTTCTGCATGGGACACACAGAGTGAGTAAATCAAAATTCTTCATGGGGGGTGTTTCACAAAGATCCCAAATCGAGCGTAACTCTTAGTTGGGCTTAAAGTTATGGAGACCCATTTGTAGCCTTAAAATAACATATATTCAAAAGCGAAATTCAAGTATTTTTACCTTTTTATAAATTCCACATCAAGAACATGAAATTTCCTTGATAATAGAAAATACGAATGATTTGAATCAACATGCTTTTATGACTGATTCGTCTCATGTAATGCACTGTGCCTCCCACCAACTGCCCCATAAAGAAAAGTCATCATCAATTTCCCTTACTGAAGACTCTCAGAGAGATGTGGGAATATGCTATCTCGCTGTATGTTCACACATTAATGGCATTTCCATCAGATCCGGTGTCAGCAAATTATGACATGTTTACTGCCAACAGTATGTCTTTAAGGACTGAGTGGTCTCGTGTAATGCACTGTGCCTCCCACCAACTGCCCTATAAAGAAAACTCATCATCATGGATTTCCATTACCAAAAATGGGACATCCAATTTCGCTGTATGTACACACATAAAGGCCTTTTCCACCAAATCTGGTTTCATTTATTTATTAATAACATACTGCACATGGAAACTGCTGACGGTATGTCTTTAACTAATCAGATTTGTCTCATTTCCTCTCCTTGCCACACAGGTTTATCAGCAGGCTAGCTTTGTCAGCATCAGATCATCTTATCTCCTGTGCAGGGGTGAGTGGGTACATTTTTAGGATTAAAGACGGCATAGGGGTGGGCTCTCATGGGGAATTTGACACCATTCGGGTGTTTACCCAATAACAGGTGTTGTCAATCGCCAGGACTAGCCTTCAGTTTTAAGACCAACAGGCCTTATATAATTCTCTGCATTTTTCATCCACCCCCCCCCCCCACCCTATATGGTAAAGTCATTATCTCACTTTTCCCTAACCTGAAGACTCTCAGAGAGACTAGAGGGTATTTCTTGATAGGCCTACGATTTGTTGAGTGCAGACTTGTGAACAGGTTAATGGTATTCCCACCAAGTCTGGTGTCAGCGCAATATGGCCTTCTGTACATAGAAACTGACGTCTCCACTCCCTTTAAAGATAAAGTTGAGTTCTGGTCGTGATTGCATTGTGAAATAAACGGTGTGGAATATAATAATAATTTGATAAAATCTAAACAGATCATTGATAATAATCAGAGTATATTGTTATCGATTTGAAATTGCTCATTGAAATTTATCATTCTTACTACGGCTTTGTTTCATTATTCACTCTTACTCTTTACTCACTTTCTGTTATATGTTGCTATGTATTGATGTTTTCCATGATGTTTATATTGTTCAAGTAGTTTGTTTCTTCATATATGTTCATTTGTGTACAGGGCCCCCTGGAAAACAGTACTTTGATTACTGACGGGGCTACCCTGTTTAAATAAAACAGAATAAATAAATAAATAAATAAGTATTGGTGTGTACTGCAAGGTTCTGGAATCATCAAAATGATAAGAAATTTGACCCAGTCTTGGTAAAGTTACAAGCACAGTACACACAAAAAAAAGATGTATATGGGACTACATGAACATGTGGCATAAAAATCTGGCCCGATTTTTACGCTGCCACATGTCATATTTAGAATATGAAGGCATTTGAAGAGCCATGCTTTTCAGGGATCATGTGGTATCTGATGTTCTTCCACAGTTGCATAATAACAATGATAACGCTCACACATTAATTTTTACCTCTTCCCAGAACTCAACCTTCTCTTTAAAAGTTAAAAATTCAACAGTACGCATCTGCAGGATTCTTGACGTCATATCTATTCTCTCTCTTTCTCCATCTCAAACAGGACTCAACTATGATAATGTGGGACTACAGGGAAGGAAAGGAACTCTGTAGAACCTCCTTTGAGTGGGCCAGACCTTCAACGGAAGAACGTGGCCAGAAAAACGAAGCAACCGTGACCTGTATAGCTTGCTCGAAGGAACACAGTCTTGTTGCTGTGACTGTATTAGAGTGAGTGACTTCTTATGATGCATGCGATGTTTAGTTAAGGTTAATTTCCATGAGGTCAAATACTGATTTGTGTTTACACAGTTTATCTATTCTATATCTGATCAAAATTCATTGCCTTCACCCATTTCATGTGGTGATGGTGGTGGTGGTTATTTTACCCGACTGCTAAGAAAGCATAAATGATTTTTAGTAAGCAGCCAGAGGACCGTATAGGTGATGCAACATTTCCTCCTGCAATTTTGCTCTAGGCTTCCTGAGATAAATGTTTAGCAATGACTTTAATGTTAGATTAAAGGTTACAGTTAGAGTTACGGGTAAGTTTAGGTGAAGTGATATGTCTAAGGTTGAAGTTAAGAATTATGTTAATGTAGGCAATTGGCCACGCAGAAGCAAGAAGAACCCTTATTCATGTGGTCTAATCATCAAGTGGTCCAAGTTCCCCCCACATCACTTGGTCTAATGACAAATCGGGCTACCATTCATCAACTGCATATTGACAAAAGATTTTAAAACTCTCTTGTTGAGTGAACAGCTTGGAAAGCTACGAACTCAAGTAAATTTGGAGATGGTGCACATCTTGCCATTATCCCATTTTCTTCCCACTTTTTAGTCATTCCACTGTCCCGATCTACCACATCAAGACAGAGAAAGATGGGCGTAGGACATTCCAAGAGGTCACTAGGATCAAATGCAAGCATCCTCCTTGGTCTGTGACCTTTGATCCAAGTGGAAGACTACTGGTCCTAGTTCCTGACCCTGAGGCACCCCTCCTCGTCTTTGTGGTAGAACCGAATGATGATGGGGTCTTACAGGTAAGATTTCCTTTCAGTACAGGCTTTAGTTGATGTTATTCTTTTCGATGTTGATTGGATTACTCCTTACCAAAATCTGTGTAAAAGTTTATTCTTTGTATGAGCCAAAACAAGAAATGTGGAATTTTATTCTTCATTGGCTAGCTCACTTGTAGCGGGATCTCAGCAGTTGTGATTTATATCATCAATGTATTTTTGCCATGCATTTGCTCATACTGGTACTTTCATTTACTTTCTAGGTTTCGAAGGACCTGTCAACCGAGGGCACTGCAGCACTTCTGGCCCAACAGGTACAGCAAGACTGGGAGTTCTTGAAATGTAAGTACATGATATGATGAGGATGATAACAGTGATATCATCATCATCTAGTGCCGTCCCTTCAGAAGGGGTTGCCGGCTATGCACCTCCATCGCTTTCTTTCTTGTACCCTTGTTCTAACCTTGTTTGACATCATCAAAGCAAGTGGTTCGATGTCTACCCCTTTCTCGTTTACCCTCTACCATTCCTTCCAGCAAGGTCTTCTGCAATCCTCCTCCTCTCATCACATGACCAACATACACTCGTTTTCTCTTCTGCACTGCGTTAATGATGATAATGATTATGCTAATTGGTAATGATGAAATTTGTATCTAGTTTATTTTTTAAATGCCAAAGTATATCTTGGACAATTTAATTTTATTTGAAATTTGGTGCATCGTTCAGTGACCATAGAGTTTAGATCAGGGACCCATTTCACAAAGCCTTTTTCTAATGACAAATGACAAATATCAGTGACAAATCTGCTAATAACCAATCAGAAGCAAGGATTTCAGTAGCTTATAACAACAACTGTCATTTGTTAGTGATGACAAGTTTTGTGAAACACACCCCTGATCTACTAACTTTCTTATCTTCCATATGACCACAGGTTCTTGCGATGTTCAGAGTGTCTTCAAGGGCCTGCACAAGGTACCGTTTGACAACATGTCTGACTACCTCCAGCGAAAACAGGAGAGGATGGACAACGACCAGACAAAGAAAGGCACGCGGAGGAGAGCAAGGAGATGGAACAAGAGCAAAAAGCGGCCCATAGAGGGCGCTACAGGCAATGGCGATGCTCCTAAAAGGACTTTGCTGGATGAGGAGGATGATGAGGAGGGTGAAGAGGAGGTTGATGATGAGATGGAGGCAGTCGAAGCAAATTCATAGCCACCCAAACAAAGAAAGGACAGAGAAGGAGAGCAAGGAGATGGAACAAGGGCAAGAAGCGGCCCATAGAGGGGGCTGCAGGCAATGGTGATGCTGCTAAAAGAACTTTGCTAGATGAGGAGGATGATGAAGAGGAGGAGGAGGAGGAGGATGATGATGAAGAGGAGGAGGAGGAGGAGGAGGAGGATGATGAAGAGGAGGAGGAGGAGGTTGATGATGGAAATGATGATGCGGTTGGAATGGAGGTGGTTGAAGCGAATTCATAGTCATAGCAAAAATGGATGTACTTATCTCATCCTCTATTGTCGACTTGAGGACAGCTAAAAGGACTATGGTAGATGAGGAGGAGGATGATGAGGAAGAGGAGGTTGATGATGGGAATGATGATGCGGATGGGATGGAGGCAGTCGAAGCGAATTCATAGTCATAGCAAGATTGATGTACAGTCAAACCCGTCTATAGCTACCGCCGTAGGGAAACACAAAAAGTGGTCTTTGTAGACAGGTTCCTTTGGTACATGTTTCAATGAGAAACTATTTTCAAGGAAACAAAACATGTGGCCTTTGTAGACAGGTGGTCACAAAAGCAGGTTTGACTGTACTTGTCTCATCTCCTCTATCGTCGACTTGAGGACAGCTAATGGATTTATAGAGAGAGGGCACGAGCTTTCAAAAGGAATTTATTGACGCTTGGATGCCAGGAGCAGGAATTACCGGACCAAAGCACTTTTACTAAGTGAATAAAAGGCTTGCCAGCATCCTTGTCGGGATAATTTGTCTCCATCTGAATATCTTCATGCTTATTGTCACCCAGCATGTCGTGTTACTGGCAAGGAGTCCAGCAAGGATTTAAACATTAAGCGATGTTGAAAATGATTGTGATGATAATGATGAACAGCGATTAGATTAGTAACGATTATGTGGATAGAGGAAGCTTACATGAGATTCTAGTTGAAACATGGACGTGTCAACAAAAATCGTTCTTTTAGCTCTTATCTGATGGCAATGATAAAAACGATGCCATTGCAACATTTGAAGTGAATAGTGGGCATCATGTCCCACTCCCTCCATTATCTCGGCCTTAGAGTAGTCGATCATTCAACTACATTTTTTGTTCACACAGCTCCAATATTATGTAAAAAATAAGGCATTATGTTATGTCAAAAAGTACTATGATTATATTTTGTTGGTGATTTAAATGGACCTGGTGAATACAATAATTGAAAACAAATCATTAAATTTCTTTTCATTTCTTAAATATGATGTTGTCCTATTATTTTCTTATGTATTGTATTTAATTCATCAATATAAATTTTTGTATTTGATGATGATAATGTGACGGTGAGCTAATCAGATAACTATCGAAGATAGGCGATGTTAATGGTTCAACTTCATGATGACCGTGGTGTTGATGATGATTAAGATATATGCCATTCCTAATCCTCATACGCTAAACCTAAACAGGATTTAATAGAGTAAATGCTGCCAAAGCAAATGAAATATTGCAAGATAAAATAACACTGACATCTCGCAACATAGCTATAGTTTACTTTCCTCTTACGAACATAAACTCCTCAAAAAAGTTCTGCAATTCAAGTTTTGGAGTTGATATCTCTCTTGTTAGTGTATTTATATTTTATGTTGGTATCATTGAAAAGCCTGTTTATTTCCCTTTACAATGATGCCCCATTTTTACTGATGTTTATGGTATGGAATATGCAGTAAACATTGAAATATTGTCATAAGTAAATTCTTTATTTGTTTGGAGGATTGCTTGTGTTTTGAAGGAATAACAGTTGCCCCATATTCATGTTTACTGCACAGTCCATGATTACATAATCATTACAAATGGGGCACCATCAATCAAGTATGATAATATACATGTAGTAAAATGAGAGAAATAAACGCTAAAACTTGAATTGGAGAGCTTTTTTGGAGAAGTTAACATTCTCTCTTAACCAAGTTCTTTCCCTCTATACTATAAAGCAAAACAAATCACACACTCTTTTACATGAAAAATTTGTTCAGTTTATTATGTGAAATATTTACAAAATTTACAAATGTCCCTCTTAAGAAATACAGGTTCACATGTCATATTCAATTCTCCAAATTAAGCCCTAGGTCTGGTATTGTACTAATTCAGGATTAAATTCACGTTACACTAAGGAAAGCTTAACCCTCATGTGTAGCAGGAACACATACATGTCCCGAGGAATGTTGGATGTAATCAAAATCCTGGACAGTCAATACACCAATTAGTTATTAGAACCCTTGAAGATAGTCTTGTTGAGTTGGGTGATGATTTTTAAAATAATATGATTCTCAAGATACATGTATTCAGTGAAATTTTCACTGCACATTGATGACTCTAAGAGATACAGAGAGAGAGAGGATGAGAGAGAGAGAGAGTATGAGAGAGAGTGAGAGACAAAGAAAAAGAGAGAGAGGGGGAGAGTGGAGGAGAATGAGCAAAGAGAAGAGATTCTCAAAAAATACAACCTTACCGAATGATTGAAACTTGAGAGTGAGAGGGAGGGAGAGGAAGAGAGTGGGATGGAGGGGCATATTAAATACTAATAGAGGGCTTTCAAATTATGGCAAAGGCAGAACAAAGAAGACCAAGTTACTGCACTTTGATAAGGCCTTTATTCTCAACTACCATCTTCCTCTGACATCCTTGCACCAAAAGGGAATCCCAATTACACCATCATGTAGATAAAATAGTTTCAATTGCATCTAAGTTGAGATAGTATCTCATCAGTCATGTATCTATCAAGATAGCGCAGTGATGAATAGATTGCAGTTGGATTTGAGACAACCTTTGTTATTTTATCCAGCTTCGGCTAATGCATCTTTCAAAGCATCGCAATGTTTCCTATTAGCCATCTACATTGTAGATGAGACAGTCTTCGCCATTTCATCACCTTCTCATAATGCCTTTGTCAAGACAGCAGACCAGGCGCAGTGACAAATAGTTCGCATTCACACATGATAGTCTTGGCTATTTCTCCACCCTCTGTTTCTTTATTGCTTCTATCGCTGTGTCGTCTTGGTTTCCGTGGCCGACGCGGTCATCGAGACAGCGGTCAAAGTGGTGATGGTGTTGATGATGAGGGTAATAGTTTCAAGTACTGCATAAGTTAGCCTTCGCTATTTCTCAACCTTCTGTGTCTTCATCGCTCCTATCGACGAGATGACCATCCTTTTGGATTCTGTGGTCGTCAAGACAGCGGTCGAGGTGGTGATGGTGGTAGCGATGAGGGTGATAGTTTCAAGTCATGCACAAGCTAGCCCTTGCTATTTTTCCACCTTCTGTTTCTTTATCGCTCCTATCGATGAGATGACCGTCGTCTTTGATCCTGCGGCCGAGGTGGTCGTTGAGACGCCCGTTGAGGTGGGGATGGTGGTGGTGATGACGGTGATGATGGGGCGCTGCATCAGGGGTACCGGCGCGGGGAGGGTTTGAGCTGGGTTGTCCCACTTGCTTTTCCTCTTTTTCTCTTCTTCTGATCCAAGGCAGAAAGGCAATGGGAAAGTAAAAGGTGAAAAATAATGAGGAAGATTCTTCTACTGACATATATATATATATAGTATACAAATTGATGAGGCTGAGTTTTCATGACAGGAAAATTGGATTCTTTTTTTTCTTCACATGTAAAAATGTAAATAGATCATGCTGAATGCACTGTAATAATTATAATTCTATTTGAGAATTTTGAAATGAATTCAAGAAATATAAATCAATGTCTAACCATAAATTGATACAACTCCACAAACAAACAAAAAATGACAGCACACACCATCACCAAACACCATTATCAAAACCCTCTAGCCACCAACATCATCAAACATCACAGCTCTACAAGTAACATCCCATGGTTGGTACCATGAATTATGGTTGATGTCGATGGTACCACTTTTCCTATGGTGTTTGTCGCCAGTCACCAACACCATCAAACATGAGAAAACCCTACAGTCATCCATGCCATCACAAACTGTCGCCAAAGCTCTCCCTATCATGTTAGGTGACAGAAAAGTGACACCTGCCAACGCAAATCATTGAAGCTTTACATACCATGGCCGGTACCCTGGTTGGTGGTGGACATTGCTGGTACCACTATTTCCTGTGGTAATTTTCTACAGATATCAACACCATAAAATACACATCATCAAAACTCTCTACAGCCACCAGCACCATGAGACATTATCATCAACGCTCTACATACCATGGCCGGTACCCTGATTGATGGTTGAGGTTGATGGTACCGCTACTCCTGTGGTACTCGTGACCAGCGGTGCTTGGATCTGTGTCTTTCTCACCACCCCAGTCACAAACTCCACCTTGGTCTTCTCCTTCTTGTCTTTCTCTTTCTTCTTCTGTATCTCCTCTCTCTGTGCTTTGGCTGGAATTGGTACACAAGTAGAATATTCATTCTTTGTTTTATCTCTGTTATTTATTACAGGATTCACACACAGTTGTTGAATATATGCTATTCAGCACCACTACTGAGATACTCCCAAGTATACTTCAGGATATTAAAAGAAAGCTATCTAAGCTCACACCTCCTTTGTGGTTATACTTGACACGGTCTTTTAACAAATTTGTTCGTTTGGGGACGGAATACTTTGATCTAAATGGTTCATATTCAATAGGGCTTTGGCCCATCAGGTGTCATTTGTCAAAATGAAATCCTTAACTTACCGTAATTAACGGTGTATTTTTTTTAATTTTTAAGTTTCGATTTTATGCCCCTCCACCTGGCGCTATGCCTGGCAATGTCTCCCAGCTCAGTAATCGCTGCGTTGACTCACCACTAGGAAACTAGAACACCACTCAAATTTGTCTGTCAACTTGGTTTGAAAGTAATCTTTATGATAGATCTCAATATGTAGTTTATAATAATAATTCCTACACATGGTGTACCACAAGGTTCTATCCTAGGTCCTCTACTGTTTTTT
>JARBES010000125.1:22680201-22696432 GCA_030265145.1 Strongylocentrotus pallidus
ATGCAAAGGAAATTCAGCATTATATGCACACTTATGCACACAAATCCAATCTCAGTATGATATTATATGAAATATATGCATTTGACATTCACCGTGATGATGTGCAGACTTATGCACACAAATCCAATTTTAGTATGATATCATATAAAATATATATATGTATGCAAAGGAAATTAAGCATTATATGCAGACTTATGCAAACAAAAATCCAATCATAGTATGATGCTACATGAAATATATCCATTTGATGTTCACCATTATGATGTGCAGACTTATGCACACAGATCCAATCTCAGTATGACATTATATGAAAACTATATCCATTTGATATTCACCATAATGATGTGCAGACTTATGCACAAACATCCAATCTTAGTATGATATTATATGACATAATCCATTTGATATTCACCATTATGATGTACAGGCTTATGCACAAACATCCAATCTCAGTATGACATTATATGAAAACTATATGCGTTTGATATTCACCATAATGATGTGCAGACTTATGCACAAACATCCAATCTTAGTATGACATTATATGAAAACTATATGCGTTTGATGTTAACGAATTATGATGTGCAGACTTATGCACAAACATCCAATCTCAGTGTGACATTATATGAAAACTATATGCGTTTGATATTCACCATTATGATGTGCAGACTTATGCACAAACATCCAATATCAGTATGATATTATATGAAGTATATCCATTTGATATTCACCATTATAGTATGCAGACTTATGCACAGTATGATATTACATGATATATATATTCACCATTATGATGTGCAGACTTATGCACAAACATCCAATTTCAGTATGATATCATATTAATTATTTATATCTATATTGGAAATTCCGGCATTGTGATGTGCAGACTTATGCACAAAAATCTTAATTCAACATTGAGGTATGATTTCATATGAAATATATACAATGGCCATTCACCATTATGATGTGCAGACTTATGCACACAAATCCAATCTCAGTATGATATCATAACAAATATATACATGTATGCAGTGGAAATCGGCATTATAATGTGCAGTTCTATGCACAAAATTCCAATCTAAGTATTTATTACATGACATTTATATGCAATTGACTTATGCACACAAAATTAATCTAAAAAACTCAAGACCGAGATATAATATTGTACGAATAATATAAATACATTGAACATTCCACATGTGCAGAGTTATACACACAATTCTAAACTCAACATCGAGATATGATATCAATATCCATATTCACCGGATATTCAACATGCCAAGGCCTATGCACAGAATCTAATGAAGTCAAAAATGACATATGGCAATACAGTCAAACCTGTCTAAAACGACCTCGCAAGGGAAACACAAAAAGTGGTATGTGTAGATAGGTGGTCTTTGTAGACAGGTTCCTTTAGTTCACGTTTCAATTTAGAACTATTTAGAGTTTTTCTAATTTTTCTAGTTCATGCTAGCTTGACATATTGTCTTTCAGGAGGTCGTCTACCAGACGATGGTGTTTAAGCACAGTCAGGGATTTCTCCAACTTCTCATGTTCTTCGGACCTTGTAGTCCTGTTCCTCCAATCACGGAGCATACTAAGTGTACCCATATATGTAACACTTAGGTATTTTTCATTCGTTTGTATGTAACGTTCTATTTCCGAAGGGTCAAAACCCAATTCTTTGCCTAGACTGTCGATGTCAGGATTCTTATTAATCCGCTTAGCTACTGTCCTGAGAATGTCGTCAAAATCTTGCTCCCTGGATTTCTCCGTAGGTCTATATTTGTAGGGAGAACATTTTAAACAGTTACTTTTTATATAATATTCATACCCTTAGCAATTTCTGTATTTCTTTTAGCAAATGAAGAATTGGTTTGTCCCGATTCATGTTTCTTGAGAATGTGACATATCAAAGATACTTTGTCCCTTTTGCAGCCAACATCAAATTCGGTAGAACTTTGCAGGAACTATGAATATGTCATGTATGTTCTATTTGTGAAACTTTAACATTAGCAGTGTCCTAGTATTCAAATTATGCAAGGAAACCCGTTTACCTTCAAGACTTTCCTGTCAAAAATTATTGAGTGACTGACTGACATTACTTTTCTTTGGTAATAAAATACATTAAATGACCTGTAACAGGTACGTCAGCATTTGTCTACATCAATAAAACACTACGTGTAATGGCCATTCGGTAAAAGGGTCTGAAAATCAGACTATTACTTAGGTGATTGCAATCACTTAGGTCGATTCCACAGCTAACGATCGTTATTTTCCCAATAAAAGCCATTTCCATCCCTTTCGTTTTAAGGGAAGTTCTACATTAGTTTTGTCTTTCAAATGCCGTTGGAATTTAACCTTTTCATTTGTTTGGCCTGCAAATGGGACATATTACCTTCAAAGATTACATCTAAAAGTATTCAACAAAGACCATAATTCAATCAGTCCCGTTTCTATTCTTGAGTTGCGAAAAACAGAAACACATCAACGTTACAAGGGCTATGAACAATTTAGTTTTTAACAGTTTATACAATGCGTATCAAAAAAGTATAGCCAATGTTATTAGCTTATCATTCAGGTCATTTAATGTGACCTTTAAATTTATTTCATGGTAAAGCGTAACTTGTTTTGAGAGTCTACTCTTCATTTAGTCTCTACTCACATTCCAAAAGTGGATGGTGTACGACTGTCCTGTTCTGTAAATCTTTCGTTGATCCCTGTCATAAGAGTAAATCATAATATTAACAGAACTGTTTGGGAGACTGTGGGGTACCCTTATACTTAAATGCGAGCGCCCACATATGGGGTGAAAATAAATTACTCGACAGGTGGAATTGCAATTTGCATTATGATTTCTAATTGTCACGTCAACTGTTTAATGTACATAACATTTATTTCAAACAACCATGCACAATGTGTATATTTGATGACGTAATTATGTGTGGTCTATACTAATTGACGTACAATTTTTTCCCACCTCCCTCTTAAGAAAAGGAAATAATATGATGAAAGCAACCATATCATTAGGGGACAAAATGAGAAACTAAACATGTGTTGAAATGTCTTACAAGTTGCAAAAACTAATATCCGTCACAGAAAGTTAGAGGGCTGCACTTATTATATCCCCTATTTTTCTCTGTAGAAATTCGTAGACTAAAAGGAAAGAAAACAAGATGGAGATCCATGGAGCTGACAAATGAGGAACAGAGTGTAACCAGATGAGGAGAGAGAAGAATGAAAAAAATCAGGGGAAATCCTTGTAGTAATGACAAGATGGACACACACCAACTGCACTCTTCCTCAATCCATGACAGCTCTGAGAGAAACAATCCAGGTAATAAAGAACCAAGCAGGAAAGAGGTGAAGACAAACTATGACTGCGAGCTGAGAGATACAAGAAAAGATGCTCACTCTTCCCCAAGCCATGACAGAGGGACTAGAAGCAATGCAGTTGGTAGAAATGGACAGGAACATGGAAGAAAGATTATGTGCAGTCCAAGTAGCTCCTAAACCAAGTGGCAAAGAGATGGATAAAAGCTATGACTGTGAGCTGAGAAATACGAGTAAAGAAGCACACCTCAAGGAAACAGCATGCATTACAGTAGAGAAAAACCAGAGTACGAGGAGAAAAACACATGTCAGTGCTGTCGGAGCTATAGAGAAACCTGACAGCATGACCGTGAGATACTGTGCTAAAGAGAAAATTCAAGAATTAGAGATGACAAGGAGTTTTAATACAAACAAACATAAGCCAAGAACACCCGTGTGCCATAGTAATTATCTTGCTGACCATTGATCTGCTTCCTCCGAGAATGCTACAAAAGGTAACACTTCACTTCCAATAATGGAAACACTAATGAAAATGATGGTGGAGAATTTAACGTTAACACATTAATAGATAGTGGCGACATATTAGAGCGAGAGTCAGCCATTGAAACATCAAGCACTGCTGAAGGTGAGGACGAGGATGATACCTCTTCATTCAGTAGTCAGGAAAGCAGTAGTGAAGGCTCCGATATTGAGACTGAATCGACTGACAGCGAGGACCCAAGTTTGGACTTGCAACCTAGTCCCCAATCCTTTCTTAAGAGGAAACTGAAGGTCATGTCTACAAACTGTGACTCACTTATGAACAAGAAAAATGAATTGAGTGGATTCTGCTCTGTCTACAACGTTGATATAGTGCTAGAAACTGAAGTCTTTCCCCAAAATGTACGAGATGAGGTGACAGAAAACGACATAAAGATTGATGGCTTTACACTGCACAGCAACATTGGAAGACTAGGCAAGAGAGGAGTAGCAATCTAAATCACTGACACCTTGGCTGACTTAGTTGATGGAACTGAAGTCCTGCATGACTTTCATGAAAACCTGTGGGTAACCATGAAACAACAAACTTGTGTAATGGGGTGCATCTACAGAAGCCCCTCCAGTGATAAGGAGAACAACACAAAGCTATGCCAGCTCATTTGAAAAGCATGGGAACTGCAGGCATCTCATCTGTTGATTGCTGGTGCCTTCAACTATGCTAGTATCAACTGGGAAACCCGCACTACATCAAAAGAATCAGAAGAAGCATTCATAGATACAATAGAGGACTGCTTCTTAACGCAACATGTAGAGGAGAGCAATAGATACAGAGAGAACCAAATACCAAACCTGCTTGACCTCATCTTATTAGAGATGACATCATTGGAAATAGCGACCATGTGTGCTTCCTCTTTGATCTCCTAGTCAACCCTGACCAAGGAAGTGGACATTCACCAATACCATAGAGGGCAGTACCAGGAAATAGTGAATGAGCTGCATGAGGTTGACTAGGAAAGGGAGATAAGTGTCCTTTCGACAAACGAGGTTTTGAAGTTCCTAGAGAGCCACTTGACTATCCAGATTCAGAAACATATTCCTACAACAAGGGCAAAAAGAAGGAAGAAAAGGCATGCATGGATGACAAAATTTGCCATGAGAAAACAGAAGAGGAAAACAAGAGCATGGACGAATAATATCGCAATGGGCAGACCAGTAGATAAGGTAACTGCAAACAAGGAAGCCATGGACTTGCGACACTTAACTAAGAAGCTATGCTTAGACTTTGAGAGAGTTATTGCCAAACTTATCAAAACCATCCCCAAAGCCTTCTGGAAATACACGAATGGGAGTTCGAACTCAAGGAGCCAGATTGGAGACTTAATGAAGGAAGATAGTCAAGTGACCAGTAACGACGAAGAGAAAGCAGATATTCTGAGCAAATATTTTGCAACAACATTCACAAATGAGGACAAAAAACATATTCCCACTCTTGACAGCCGGACAGGACAACTTACATCCATGCCTACTCCGTAAAACAGCCCCAACAACCTGTCTACCTCTCTCCATAATTTACAACAAGTCCTTGGAAGAAGGTAAACTACCAACTAGATGGAAGCAAAGCAAAGTTGCTCCAGACTTCAAGAACAGCTACAAGAAAGATCCTACCTACTACAGACCAATAAGTCTCACCTCTGTCTGTTGCAAACTCATGAAATCTCTGGTAAGAGATGAAGTATCTGACCATATGCTGACCAATGACCAATTCAGTGACCATCAGCATGGATTTGTCCCTGGAAGGTCCTGTATGACACAACCGCTGTGTGCTATGGAAGCATGGAAGGACTTGATCGAAAAGGGGGAGTCCATTGACGTAGTCTACCTAGATTTTATGAAGGCTTTTGATTCGCTTCCACACCAGCGTCTAATACACAAGCTCGAGGCCTATGGAATCTCTGGTCCTATCAGAACGTGGATCCAAGACTTCCTCACTGAACGGTAGCAGAGAGTGGTTGTGAACCACAACATGTCAGATTGGACCCCAGTCACTAGTGGAGTACCGAAAGGAAGTGCGCTCGGACCACTTCTATTTGTCATCTATAAAAATGACCTTCCTGACGAGATCGAGGCAGCTGTTAAAATCTTTTCAGATGACACCAAGCTGTATGGCAAAGCTACGTCTGAGGAAGACTACACCACCCTGCAGAGAGACGTACAGTAACCTGAGGGATGGTCAGATAAATGGCAGCTCCACTTCAATGCAAAGAAATGCAAGACTCTGCACCTAGGGGAAGGCAATCAACGAAGGGAATTTGAGCTAGACGGTGTAAAAATCCCAGAAACCAAAGAAGAAAAGGACCTTGGAGTGGTCATTGACGAGAAGCTCAGATTTCATCAACAATCTGCAATTGTTGCTAGAAAAGCGAATGGAGTACTAGCTCACATACGTAGATCTTTCACTTGCAAGGACAGATCAACAATTCCACTCTTCTACAAAGGTCTTGTTCGTCCCATATTGGAATATGTCAGTGTAATCTGGCACCCTCGCTATGTGAAGGACGAAAAAGTTAGACCTGGAAACTTGGCAGCTGGAGACGGCTTCCTTCCAGAAGCTTTGGTATTCAAGGTATATACGCAGGCTATGTTAAGTGGAAAACAATCCGTCCCTCGGATAGGACTTTAAATGGAGGCCCCGTGTAGAGAATAGTCACTACCTTTGCATGTTAAAAACCCACTGCACTATTCGTATAAGAGTAGGGGAAAACCCCGGTGTAGTGGTCCACCTGCATACACTAGAACGATAATACTCTGTAAAGAGGTATGTACTCAAAATGGAAGATCAAGATCAACTGGTTACAGAAGCATCTTTTTTATATGCACACAACTATAGTTTTATCAACTGTCTAATGGGTAAAGCCTCCCCATATTTACCACATGAACCTGTTCCTGAGCTTCCTGCGCCTATGTTTGAACTTCAAGCATGAGTATATATACACGGGTTATCTACATGATTGCATGTTTTCACGCTTGTGGCCAATACCCAAATCACCCATTTTGTCATTTAATCTACACCCAGTTTTTTCGCGATCAACATGATCAAGTCAACATTTTGTCCTATGATCATTTTAATCCGAATAGCCAATATGGCAAATAGCCAGTATGCCTATAATCTCAATCGTTTGGTTCTAATTGACAGTTACTCTACTCAATGATATATACGATTTGATCCATTAGGCACTTGATCAATCACAATTCGGTCTACCTGCCATTTTTTCTCTAATCTAATGGTCTGAACCCAACATGACCCAAATACTCTAATACTCATTTGGTCCAAAAACATTTTGTCTATACTGTACTTCATCTTCAGCTTATCAAATTTGTTTTCATCTATATCCACTTTGTCTAATTAGAAATACGAAACATTGGTTAAGAACAACTAAGCTCCTTCATGAAATGCTTTACCTTGAAAACGTGTGTTGAATTTGATCTTCTGCGTAGCGGCTTGAACCAGGTTAAGCGTCACTAGTGTCTCATCATTCTTGTCGGTTAGATCGAGTTGAAAGTACACATGCTCTTTCGGTTTTAAATCGAACTCGCTGTGCTGGATAGCCTGAATACCCTGAGGAAATTGCAAGATGATAACAAATGTTTATGCACGACTGTATGAAATATGCGCCAAAGCGCAAATGTAGAGAGCACTGATGATAATTGTTCTAAAAATATATAACATTTCCTTTCTTCGATTTTTTTTCCCCCCGATCAATTTTATTATTTTGCATATAATTTCTTCGAAGTCAATTCAGTTTCGCCACCCCCGGCCGTCAAAGGTACAGTTGCATGAATCGATTTCGTCATTTTGCAATGAACTGCGTAATTTAAATTCGTCATTCGTACGTTTGATACACGTACATGGATGTATTTTATGCTTTGTTTGTTAATGTCTACCCAAAACTTGTTTTCTGTACGAGCATGTCCATACATAAATCTTCTTTTCTGAAAGAGGTTTTTTGAAGACTTATTATCACCGTCATAATAATTTAGTTAATTCATTAGTCGCTTTGTTTCACATACTCCTCTAATCACCTTGATCATGATGACTTACCGCCTTCAAAATACGAGAGAGCGACAATACAAATTTATTTTATTAACAATAAAAATGACAATATCAATATATTAATATACCGCATTTTCCATAAACATGTTAAAATGCGCTTTAAATAATGACATATAGTTTTAGAATCAAGTAACCAATTAGGTGAATATATAATTTCACACAGGCGCGTACGCAGGGGGTCGAATCCCCCTCAATTTTTTTGGTGTGTTTTGGAGGAACCTCCCCCCCCCCTCATTTTTTTTTTAAATTAAAAAACAAAAAAATGTGCTAATGGGTGACCAAAAAAGGTGACCTTACCTAAATTTTCAAATTTTGGGACCAAAAAAAAAAAAGTGCTCTTACCTTCTTCTAAAACAAAGAAATAATGAAAAAACCTGCATTTTTTTTAAATTTTAATAAATGCTATTTTACAATCAAGGAAGCATACATAAATTATCAAAGTGACTGTCTCGTCCTTAAAATGTTTAAATAGTTCAATATCTTGTCTATTCCAATTTCTCGGAATCGATTGCACACTAATGACTGCAGTGTACCGTCAGGGGAGAACAAAATAATTTGTAATATTATGAAAATTAAAGGACAAGTGTTGACATTAATTGGCCATCGACCAAATTGAATGAAAAATTACAAAATTAGTTCTGACATTTTTATGGGGATCGGGAAAGATATTGTTAAAATGGACAGGAAATCCAAGAATATGATTATACGTAATCATACAAAAAAAATTATACCAGCATTATAATGAAATATTTAAATTTGAGTGATAACATAAGTTTCTTAGTTCAATTCTGATTGTATTCATAGACGAAGTAATCACAAATATTAAAAGCGATGCATGTATTACAATCTTTATATTACTAGCATTATTAACATATATGACTTTTTCGGATATATATCGTATCAAGGACCAGTTGGTGTTGATACTTAAATACAAAATATAATTGTAGTAATTATATGAATAAAGGACTGTTCAAATTTAATTGTTCTTGTTTAGAACTCGCCCTAGTTTCAATATATTTTAACCAAGTATAGCAATACCGAGACCCGTCGTCTAAATAGACTTACATCTGTCGCTGGAATATTCTCACCCAGCTGACAAGTTACCGTTAGTGTGCTCCGCCGAAACACAACACAATCGTCATCGTCCTTCACTGGTTGAGAACCGCAATCCGTTAATGCATGGACATCTTTCTGGAAAATCACGTATCCAAAAAGAATTTAGATAAAGTTCTCTGGAAATTATCAAGTAGATATAAATAATTTGTTCACTTATAGAACGCACCTCCTCTCGGGTTTATGCTATTTTAACTTAAGTCCATGCCACGTAGAAGTTTTCATTAGGAATAAGCTGAGGAAGCTGATAAAAATAAAAACATGACAGACATGAGAAAACGAGTTTAAAAGAAACACTGTTGTTAATTGAAGAAAAGATAAAGGGGTGCTGCAGGAGGTTTAAGTTTTGTTTTAGCATGCAAAGATATATGGTCATGGTAACGATTTTTTACATACATACAAGGCTCGAAAATTGGTAATTAGCGACAGAAAATGTTGAAGGGAGAATAACACATCCCCAGTGTCGACCTCAGTGTAAACAAAATCTGCCTCCCTGAAGTAATCAAGCTCCAAACACCAATATTGTTGTAAAATTTAAAAACAAGTTTACCCATTTTTGGCCATGAGGCATTTTGACGAAACGAACGTCCAGAAGTGGTTTTCTTGTAGAAGACAGGACTCTAGGTAGAAACGACATGCACGACAGTAATATGCCCTTCAGAAATAGCTTGTCCAAAATTAGGGAAATGAACCCTCCAGAAAAATGGCTGATTGAGACCTCTAGCCACCGTTCTTGTACTGAACAAATTATGTCGGGGGAATGAGGAAGCCGTTTAGGTGTACCTGTGAAATAAAACAAAATAATTAATTTCAATAAAAAACGACAGGTAAGCACTTTAATCGCTAAGTTGGTTAACCTAAATATATATATTATTGTGACTGTAAGTTACATTAAAATTATAAAAAATTAAAAATAAATAAAAAACGATTAACTCTGTTAATTAAAAAAAATAATAAATATGAAGATTGGATATTGAAGAATATTCAATACAATTTAATAAAACGTTTTTTTCCTTCACATTTCAAAATGAACATACCATGAGTTTTTCTGTCGAGTACCGTAAGAAAAAGTATGTTTATATAAGCTTTGTTCTATTAATGGAGGAAAGTACAATTCTAATTTTTGATGACCATGATTATTATATCCTAATACCAAATATCCAGTGTAAAATTATCTGTGACAATTTGTCTTTATTTTTTTGGAAGGTATTGCATTTAAATGCGAATTTTTTTGTGCAGACTGCTTCCTAAAATACAAAATGTGTTAAAAAATGTCCAATGATTAAGGATGCAAACATCATAACAAATGGATCACGGCATATACATGTAAATGTATTCACCATTCATAATGCATTGTAATTTATTTCAAGGCTTTATTTTAACTAATGGACATCGTAACATAATGCTATATCTTGGCTACATCGTGGCTACATTGCCATTCTTTGGGCCGTGCTAACTTTTTGCGTTGACAAAGGTAAGAGGACACAAAACAATCCATTAGTAACGTTATGGCAAATTCAACTATTATATTTATTACCAAATTGTCAAACTTAGTAAATGTGAGGTCACTATGACAAAGTTTATGAGCATTTCTGAGGACCATTCTTAACGTACATTGTCGTATCTTGTCTAATGACCTTCTCACTGGTATTGCATTTATTTGCTATGTTTGTTTTTCAAAGCGTGGACGTGGCTGATATCGCCATACAAAATACAAATTAAGCCATTCTTATTCCATAATTATTTTGCTTGATAAGGTATCAGGTTTGGACATATGTCAATGTGAGGTAAATTCAATAGATCACACAAAAAATGATGTCGTTACCTGACTGGTTCCAGGAATACAGTACGGTCTGTATTTTGTTAGGAGCAGTGACTATTGCACAGTGAGGTATTATCAGCTTTGCTGGTTTCTTAAAGTGTAACCCAGACGGGTAACACTGGAACCCATGGCTGACTAGAATCTCGTCGTCTTTTAGTGTGAGGCTATTTGGAATCTCGGTTAGTACCCGAAGGCTGATTTTCTGATCTTCCCCAAGAGCACCGGGCGGAATGTGGAGTGTTAACCCATGGGATTTGGAAGACAGCTCTCCTCCAAGGGCTCCAAAATGTCCAGTTGCAGAGCTTCCATCTGATAGCAGCAAATATGTGTATTAACAGCACATTTTACATTACATATGTTATATTATAAAGATATTACAAGATCCGACGTCACAGGCGAGAATCTCGGTTCGTGCCAGATCTCTGGCTGCAGATGAACACATAGTCTAATTTCTGAGACTCGCTTTATACTTCCTCGTTTACCTTTATCATATACACATTATATACACAAAATGAATGAGCAATTTGATGCTTAAATGGTTACGCTGCTCAGAAATTGTGTCGGTTGAAAATTCAGGCTTATTTCTTTTACCATTGATCTGACACCTGGCCGGAGATTCTTGTCTGACTTCAAATAAACAGAGTGTGGTTATATCAAAGTGAAATTCAGGACAAAAATTTTCCATTATCACGGTTGTGAAACATTGAATTCATATAATTTCTATTTTCGATCTACGCAATCTCTCCATGAGGCACTTATGTATTTTTACGTATACATGTATCAATTGGACTAAAATGAAATGCAAGTCCTTATGACAAGAGGACGTGATAATCTCAAACCCCACTTTGTAGGTGGGAAAGGACTGGTTTTCAGTAAATGACGTATATGTGGACCAATAGGCACTATGAACATGACGGACAAAAAAAGAGGACAAAATAAACAGTTCCTCATTCTACCTTCAACAATTGCTGTGGTAGACAAAGGAACATCCCTTCACTGCTATTATGTAAAAGTGTGTAGAACAGGTGTCCCATGTATATTCACCTGTTCTACTTATTTTATATAATAGCAGTGAAGGGATGTTCCTTTGTCTACCACAGCAATTGTTGAGGGTAGAATGAGGAACTGTATATTTTGTCCTCCTTATTTGTCCGTCATGTTCATAGTGGTAGTCGTGTGCGTCCTTGGAATTTCCGTGGCCTCAAATAACCCTTTCAATTTCAAACCAAACAAAGGGCTAGCTTACGCAATGGAATGCTATGCATGGTCAGCATGGATGCATTTCACCCCTGCAATTTTGACTCATTGTGTAATCATTGCACCTTGTCAAAAGTGATTACTGATATTTTTCAGGAAAAATAAACAGAGGAATCTGTATGAAAACTGGATTAAAAAAAATAATGATTTCATAACAAAAATAGATACTAATGTAACAAGGCAATGCATAACAAAATCCTTTGTTTTCTCTCATTTTCTTTTTACTTACTGGTATGTATTTTTTTCTCGTTTAAATGACGTTTGATTAATGTTTGATGAAAATGAACAGGTATAACTGGTTACTGTCCTTTGGAACATGATTCATTTGTTTACTTGCCAAAAAATAAGATAATAATATTAAAGATATAAAGGGGATATCTACCTTCATCTTCGTGTTTCTCGTCAATACTCAGGGCTCTATTAAAAACGAAAGACAAAAATTTATGGTGACATTTAAGCAATATTCAGGTGATTGCACGCACAATATACCCGACCTTTCGTAAATAACGGGCTAAAGTAACCCTAGGAGATAATTGGCTTTAATCTTAATTTGTTCAGTTTGTTCTGATGTAAAAGAAAGTCATATTGGCCCTCGTCATGACAATTTGTTCATTTTGACAACGTTTTGCCCAAACTGACCATTATGGTCACGTTTGGTCAGGGTCAAGGGTATTTTCATTTCGTCAGTAAAAGAGATTTGATAACCTGTTCTATTTTAATATGTGTCGTGGTGCTAGAAAATTTGATTGCTTTTCTTCCATCATAGTACAAAAAAATTTGTTCTAACCAGTATAGAATGGATTGAACGTATCCATAGACAACGATTACCATGTCTTCAATATAATACTCACTCAGATTAGCTCCTTCGCGTATCCGGACACCTACCCCCGGACATCCACCCCGGATAACCACCCCCAGTCAACTACCCCATAGGACATTTACCCCCTAGGACAAGTACCCCCCGGACAACTACCCCCGGACAATTCGGGGTGGATGTCCGGGGGTAGGTGTCCTAGAACCGCTCCTGCCATATGTGGCACATTTTGGTCGGCTTCACAATTTGGTTAGCACATTAAGGAATTCATATGGCACTTTTCGCCCTCAAATGTATATAGGTATCCATGTTTATGCGCATGCTGACAGACTCGTTATTGCATTATATCTTGTATAGATATTTCACACATCACATTATATCATTTCATTGTCTTTCGGTTACATTACGATATGCGCAACCTACAACAATCGCTTACAGATAAAGTTGGATTCTTGTCAATCGATTGAATTGTTGAAAAAAATGAGTGCAAGCGATTCAAAATTGTTCGCATATTTCATAGATAAAGTTAGGTTTTTATATCATCATATTAATTTTACTTGGTCTTGCTGAAGGCCAAATGGATGGTTCTTAGAAATGAATGTATGGGGCTACAAAAACATGTGGTATGAAATTTGGTCCAGATATTTCAGAAATGTATTGTCATGTTGTTTATGTTTATCGGTGGTATAATGAAGGATTAATGTTTGTTAGAATTGAACGTTCGATCTAACATATAGCACACATTTGAATTTGAAAGCCATCAAGGAGATGGCGTCTCTCGGTTCGCCTTCTTCGTTATCTACCTTGGGGGTCCAACTAGACTGTCATCCTTGGAATCATGGCTCTTCCCCTGTTTGTACTCTCTTGTTATTTCTTCTTCGTCGCTAGAGTCAGTCTTCCGGTTTGTCTTATATTTTCTTTTCCTTGGAGGTCCATCCAGACTGTCATCCTTGAAATCGCGGCTCTTTCTACGTATAGGAAAAATAATCGAATGATACCAAATTATCAGAAGAAACGAAACAGGGAGTAAAATAAAATTAAGCAAGTTATGTGCGGCAGGTAATAAGCATTTAATCCACAGAATGGCAAGTGTCATGACAATGTAAGGATCTCCTGAACTAAACAAATCTTTCCCCCAATTTGTATTTCCGAATGTTTATGATTCTGATTACAAGATTTTCCTATTTCAGTGGTCACTGTTCCAGGAATAAATTGTTACCATGCATGAAAGTATTTTGAAAACGCAAAATCCATAAAAGGTTATTAGTCAACTTTTATGCAGTGTAAAATTACGCTATTAAAGAATGGTTCATTATTAATTATATCTATTTTGTGAGATACACATGTGTATATAAAAATGTTCAGCGGATATGAGTTCCGACGAGATACAGTGTTAAAATATTTATGTAGTAAAGACGATATAGACTTCACAACATATTTCTGACGATGTGTAATAGGATTGAATATTTCCTGCATTCTTGGAAAAGTTAAACATGTTCGTGGGCATTGTAACATTCCCACGAACCTAGGAATCATGTATTATTTAACAAAGTAGACAATCGTTGCGTATCCCCATTGCATTGTGTGTTACATCATTATGAAAATATTCTTGTTTCGTTTGATTGTTTGGGTTGTTTTCTGTTCAGTCATTTTTGAATGATTTTGAATGTAGGCCTATGTCTTTTTATGTATCGATGTACAATTTAAAGACCACAAATTACAACAGTTCAATGGACTATAAACATGAACCTTATGTTCCTTATGAATCTTATTTGATATGTAAAGCATTGTGCTCTTCTTCTTTTGATACCATTTCACGGTATGTAATTCCATGGTTGGCTGCAAAAAGTTCATTATAGGTAAAATGGTCGAAAACCACTTACACCGACTTAGAATGGGTATAAACAACAAGCTAGGTCTATTAAACAAAAATGTTTATACAATATTGTTAAGGTTAAAGAGTGTTCTGATATCATGTAAGTCTTGACAATAGACTACAGTTCTCAACATGGCTCATGACAATGAATCATGACGCAGTTTGGTTCTAATAAAGACACCTGTAAACATTAACCTCCAAGCCTCCGTATCATGACTTCTACAGTAGAACCATTACCAAAATATAATATGGTGTCAGGTCTTCCCGATCAAGGACAGATGTTGACTTTGAGGGAGGATAGAACCCAGGAATAAACAGGTGCAGGATTTCCATTTTTACGCCAGATTGAAGGGCTCAGTCCCGTGTGTGCAAACTGTGTGTATGTGGCTATGAGTGCGTACATGCGTCGGCATATTTTAACTCGGTGAAATTGCTTGTCTCGTTATTTTGACTAGGTTGTAAAGATACCACAATAGTAAATAAGAGGTTAAAGCATTGTTCAGAGAGAAACACATAAGTAAACATGGCAACAAATCTAAGTCAACCACAGCCATTGGAGCTGACTGGAAACTTAGCAGAAAATTGGAAACGTTTCAAACAAAGATTTGGATTGTATAATGTGGCCAGTGGAATGTCACAAAAAGAAGAAAAAGCACAAACATCCATGCTCCTACATGTCATAGGGGAAGAAGCTCTTGACATTTACAATACATTCCAGTTTGAGGAAGATACCGGAGATGAGATGAAATTAGAGAAAGTGCTAAAGAAATTTGAGAACTATTGCATGCCAAAACGTAATGTAACATTTGAGAGACACAAATTTTTCACACGGTCACAACACGAAAATGAAACAACAGATCAGTATGCAACTGAATTGCGCAATAGAGCTAAGTCTTGTGACTTTGGTGACTTAAAGGATAGCCTCATTCGTGATAGAATTATCTGTGGAATTGTGAACTCCATGGTCAGGGAACGCCTATTGAGGCAAGATGATTTGACGCTGGATAAGACGTTACAGTTGTGTCGTTCTGCTGAAACTACTCGAGCTCAGGCAAAAGAGCTGAGTTCCACGGATGAAGTCTCGGTTGATGCTCTTGGGAGTAGGAGAAAGTTGTTTCACGGTAATCAAAGACAAAATCCAAGGCAAAGTCTAGGTCAACAACAAACTCAAAGGCCATATCGAAGTCAAAATCAGACTCAAGGTCAGAAATCTAGAAATAGTTGCGGTCGTTGTGGAAACTGGCATGGTCAAAATGCATGCCCTGCTCAAGGTCAAATTTGCAAAAAGTGTGGTCTTGGAAATCATTTTGCGAAGTGTTGTAAAACTCCAATGAGTAAAGTTATCAACGAGATGCAAAATCTCGAGGTCGAAGATGATTTCATGGTTGATGTTGTAGAATCATTAGAGTCTCGTGATGAGTGGAA
>JARBES010000125.1:22730177-22741037 GCA_030265145.1 Strongylocentrotus pallidus
GGCTGAAATACAACGTAAAGGGCGCTTCTTCGTTTTTAAAAGTTTTTCAAATTATCGAATTTTTGTGGTGGTACACATATATTAGAAATCGTTATATTTATGGATATTTCAGCCGTCTCTGAACCGATTTTTATGAAACAAAGACGAGAATGTCATTTAAATTGTATGTTCTTTCGGATTTGACACTTAGTTTTTCATTATTTCACAAAAAATCATTCTGTGTAGCGCCCTCTGCAACATAACTCAACTATCCCTTTAACTTGGCATTATCAGGCAGCTTACAGTTTGACTAAGGAAATCGCTTTGCATCTCTCGCCTAACATCAAGTTTATTTTTTAGAATAAATGGAGAAATGGAGAAGTTACAGATATCATGGATATTGAAACATAGCAACCATTGTAGAATATATTTACCTTCTTTTCCCCATTACATTCCAGCTCTAGCTCACTTGTCTCAGCTTCAAGTGCAAACAATCTTCCAGGATGTACCCTACGGTATAGCAGATTGTTTTCTTGTTCCTGAATTTTCTGTTTAAAAAAAATTGATATAAACAGTAACGATGGAATGTATAAATATAATGACTGAACGTATACGTTTACACTGATCATATTAACTTTTCTATTGTTGCCAATGAAGTTTGATTAAATTTTGTTCCCTCTCTTTATGAAATGATTGTGATAGTTTGTCCCTCAGAACTTTGCTGATATATACATATATGAAGAGTTTCATTCAAAAAGGAGCTAAATCCACTTTGGGTACTTCTGAGTAAATCGCCTTTTTTATTTCTTCACATTCCCTTTAGCCATGTACCTTCATGTTGTTAAAGGTGTCACCCTTGACCAATTATATGATAAGAAAACATTCAAATTTAGTAGCAAACCTTTCCTTTTGAATATCGCCAGGAAGTATGAAAAAATGTAGGTACAATATCACAGTTTCATTCCAAATGTAGCAAACCTTTCCTTTTGAATATCGCCAGGAAGTATGAAAAAATTTAGGTACAATATCACAGTTTCATTCAAAATGGAGCTAAATCCGGTTCATTCTAAAAGGAGCTAATTCCATGTTTCTTTCCAAAAGGAGCTAAATCCACAAAACCTAACAATTTAGTAAAAATTGAAATAATTGGTAAATTTGTTTTCTTGTCATTTATTATTGGTCCAGGGCGACACCTTTAACATATATAACAACATAAAGGTACATGGCTAAATGGAAAGTGGAGAAAAAAAAAAGGCGATTTACTCAGAAGTACCCAAAGTGGATTTAGCTCCTTTTGGAATAAAATAGATTTGAATTTAGTTCCTTTTGGAATGAAACACGATATTGTACCTAATTTTTGTTAAACTTCCTGGCGAAATTTTAGAATGTGATATAGTGCATTTTGTCCCAATGTAGGAAATCATTATTTTAAGGAAAAAAAAAAAATCAATTTTGAAAAAATGTGGATTTAGCTCCTTTTGGAATCAGACTCTTCATATATGCATACACCGAAAATGAGTCTAACGCAATTGTAATAGCCTTGTGCGACACTTATTTTAATATGTGAATAACATAATGTGTGACGTATAACGTTTTCCGAACAGGAACTGAAGGAATATACAATAGGGTGTTGAAATTTTTTTTTTGTTTTCCCCTCAACCACGCCCCCCTTTACAAAAAAAAAGAAGAGGATTCGCGGGGAAAATGGCATTTAACAACATTCCCCCCTTCCGAGTAAGAAAATTGGGAAAAAATTGGGAAAACTTGGAGAAAAAAAATACGGCAAAATAGGGAAGAATAGAGAAAATAAGGGAAAATCGGGAAAATCAGAATAAAATAGGGAAGAAGAAAAAAAATTGGTTAAAAAAAAAAAAATAAATAAATAAATCGGGAAACCGATTTAATCGGGTTTTTATCAGGTCTGAAAGTTGTTGCGACCGTGTTTACCTGAATTATGTAAGCTATGTCTTCATGTATGTAGACCCGGAGTGTAATGTCTTCCCTCTGTGTCATCTCAATGGGAAGGAAAGGGGTGCACACCATCCGTTTACCAAGAGCATGATCATGAAGCTTTATCGGTATCCATAGCTGAACCTTGTCCTTAATTACGGATGTGGCATCTATGACGAGGTTTATTTCTCTTTCTTTAATGGTGCATTGCGTATCACTATCATCAAATGATTCATCACGGTTAACTGTAAATAATTGCATATTGAAAGGGGGGGGGGGGGTAATCAATTTTGTATTTGGTTTGTGTTTGCTTTTCTTTTTAAGACCATTATTGATGTAATGACTTTAAAAATTCTTCAGTTTGTTGATAAATGTTTGGTCTAAAACGGTCTCGCTGAGTTGGCCAATGAGAAAATTAAAGAATTTATGACAACTCTAATTCTAATGAAAATATATATTTATCAATTAAGTGTTTCACTGTGCTAATTGTGGGAGTTACTTGTATTTAACCTGGCAAATCTTGAAAAGTAGTATTTCGGTTTACAACTCCTTTGCATCCTCCTATGTACAACTAACCTGATGTTGATTCAGTTTGTTTCCAGATAATGTCAGCATGAACATCGTTTGACTTCAGCAATGTTGCGGCATGAGGGAGACTTAACGTTATAGGTTGGTTCTGAGAATAGCGCCACTGTGCAGGGAATGTGATTTCAATGCCATGGCCTGTAAGAAATTCCCTCTCTTGGATAGGTGGGGGATCATCAGTTACTAGAGCTATAGATACATCGTGATAGGAGCCAGCCTGCACTGTCCTTGGTGGAATCGACATTGTGATGTCACAGCTGTCTAAATGAAGAATCCCTCTTTCACAGCCAATACTGCGATGTGTTTCAGTAGATCTTGCAATCGGCAGATCTATTTTTACGGAAAAGGGAACAAGGTAATGAAAAACAGTGAATTTGGTCATGTGATGATAGCTTGATGATTATTCATTCCATATCACACACATGGATAGCCTGAAACGGACATCGTCTTATCAACGCTATACGGATGATGAGTAAACGAATCGTCGAATCTATTTTGACGGCAGAAAAACACCGTCCTATTTACCCTATCTCATGCACAAAGAGGATTATTTTATTGTAGAATATGTATTTAGGTTAAAAAAGTTAAAGCACAACCAACCTGACTATTTGCTCTATGGCCTTTGTTGGTTTGCGGTTAGCATAAAACGGGGAGGTGGTTGGGTGGGGGGGGGGGGGTAGTTTTTACAAATCTAATTGAGAAGTAAAGCCAGTTAATATCAGATGAAATACGTACCGCGGAATATATGAACATCATCTTCAAATAAGCTGCCAAAAGAACAAAATATACGTTGTATGAGTCTATTTATAATTCTGACGTATAAATTATTATACATCCATATCTTACGCCGCTTAGTATATTTTTTTTCATATTAGAGTCATGTAACAACATTGTTTTGAATATTGGTAATTAAATGTCATGATGCATAGGACTGATGTTCACAGCAAAGTAAAATAGGAATTCGACACATCTGATGACAAATTAAAGTCGAATCTTTCAGAGGAGACATACAATAATTTTATAAAATACATGTACATTAATTACGCAGATAAAGACATTTATATAATATTAATTCAGTGTTTAAGAATTAAATCTTTAATCACATTTTACAGAGCCTAGTTAACTAATTGTTATACTTTTCTCACTTCCGGAATATCAGTTGCCTAATACGCTCCTCTCTGGCATACTGTATCGGGGTAAAACCGTTGTTATCCTTGATGTCGATCTTGGATCCTTGATTTATAAGGAATTGTATCAGAGCCTCCGCGGGGGATATTTCATCATCACTCTCTTGTTGTATCTATTAATTAAATGAAAGCAGTAAAAAAATTAGAGTATTATGAGTATAAACAAACAAATATACTGTTTAGATTAAATGCTTTTCTACACTTCTACCAGTATTCCAAATGTTACGACAACAGGGAATAAGATCATTATATTTATACTTGCAGCAGTATATTAAAAAGGTACTATCGACTTCTAATATGAAATGATGATGATGATAATAATGGTAGAGATAATGGTAATAATATTGATAATGATAGGCCTAATAATACTACTGCTACTACTAATTGAATTAATAATGAATCAACACATAAATACCAAATGCAAATGAGCACCCCCCCCCCCACATTCGTTTGATGGCCCCTCCCACGCATTTACTATCACGCAAAACACAAATATTCATCAAAGTTTCCTTGCATCAGTTGGTGAAAAGATCGTGAAAAGTATATATTTCCACAAAAAAAAGGAGAGGGTTTGTATGTTATGAATTCGATATAAAAAAAATATTTATAACGTTCATTATCAAGGACCTTGTCCTTTCCATATTCAGAGATTCGGTTTATACAAAGGTAAGTAAATCACGCACGTGCGCACTCACTACTGTGTGTGAGCTGAATGGAACAATTTTCACTAGAAGAGAAATTATAAAACAAGAAATACGTAACCTGCTGTAAAGCTGTAGTCACTTCAACCTGTCTTTTCTTACAGTGGCACAGTCTGATGGCAACATGTAAAGGTGTCTGGCCATCATGTGACTGAGGATTTAAATCTGCACCTAGTGATACCAACTTTTCAATGATTGATGTAAGCCCGCTTACAGTAGCAAGGTGAATGGGTGTTAGACCAGCACTGTCGATGGTGTGTATAGAAGATGAATCCTTTGAAGAAAAAAAAGAGAAGAAAAAGAAAAATAAAGATTTCAATATTATCACGTAATAGTGATGTACCCTTTATGAATATTTATTTGGTCCGTAAATATATATATAAATATACATATAATAATCAAAGAAATTTACATAGACATTCTTGAGAGTTGTCTTCTTCACTATGAACGGCTTCAATTGTATTTTTTCTCATAGACTAGTTGAAAAAATAAAATTGAAACCGGTCACAGTGAAGAAAAGAACTCTCAAGGATATTTGTTTCATTTGTTTTAATTATTATTTGTATATTTCTGTAACGGAGGATAACATACAAACATATGATTTCATCATATACTTTATAAATATGATAACGCTATGAATAACATAGAGTAGAAGACACAAATGATGAGACTTAAAAGATAATGAATTGTGATCGAACATTCGTTACTATCATTATCATAATACAATAATGTGATATACATTTACTATTGGCTTGTTATAACCATCAAAAGAGAGCAGATACTTATTTACAAATAATATCAACAGGCCTTATAGCACAACTGTATAGGGGAGTGATTGCTGCAAAAGTAGAGGTAGTGGGGGAGGGGTTATATAGTATAGGTGACGGTGGAACTGATGGTAATGCATTGGCTATATAATAAGCTGAATGTACCTTATCAAGAAGAATCTTTGCAGTATCAGCATTACCAGAGCTCAGTGCAATACTTGTCGGTGACTGGCCTCTTCTAGAAAGTTTCGTGCTCATAATTGCTTTCCGGTCCAGTAAATCCTTCATTATTGATTCATTCCCACTTCACGAAAACAAGAAAACATATCGTACATTTATTATATATATACACATGCATATCTGCTTTTTTGGGGGGTGGTCTTTTTTCATTTTCTTTTTTTCTGTTCTCTTTTTTCTTTCTTTGTATTTATTTTCCTCCCCTATTCTATCTCTCTCTTTCTCTCTCTCCCTCTCTTTTTTTTTTCGCGCTCCTTCATTCCCCTTTCGTTTCCCTCTTCATTTCCCGCGAATGTTTTTTTGTCCTTTTCTCTGTTTTGTCATTCTCGCGCATCTCTCCCTCATTCTTCTTAAACTTGTTCCCAGTCTTCTCTTTGTTTAACTTTTTTTCTTTCTAACAGACTTATCCTCTTAGTTTTCTGAACTGTGCTCACTTAGCAACGGTTTAGCCCCGTGTTCACGTTTTGGATAAATTTGAATAAATCTGTCATTACTTGACAAAGAGTTAACACCAAGAATTCGTATATTTTATATCCTATGTTCGTTTCCTTATTTCTTCTTCACTTGTCTATTTTTAATTAACTGCCACAGTACTATTTTTGTTTTTAACTATATTCCTATATTAGTAACATTTGGAATCTAAGACTGCTTCTTTATATACAAAGTATTTATAGGTATTGTAAATGTTCTGTTTATAATCGATAATAGCATGATCCTGTAATTATAAACGAAATTGCATTTGCTTTGAGAGTTACTTAAATGGCGAATTATTTTCGCATCATATTTTTTTCGGAAGCAAACTACATAAATTTGTTTGAATATAAGGAATGTAATTGTAGCGGAACTTTAGGATGTGTCTCATTCACTTTCAAATCTGCATGTCCTATGGAACCGCTAATAAACATACCGTTGAAATACTCATTAGAAAAACTAATATTTTAACACTTTTTTACGAAAACTATGACAAATTGTTTCGCTTTTAACAAAAAAATGAATGTTTTAATCAAATGATACAACAATACAATTGAATCATTTGTGATACAGTACTGGAGGAAAATAAAAAGTACATTAAAAGTATGGGAAATGTTGTATAAGCAGTTCACCTTGCTGCAGCATAATGCAGCGCTGTCCATCCTTCTGTATCCTCTGTCTCAATATATGAATTGTTTTCGAGCAGCAGACGTACACAGTCTAGATGTCCTCCACTAGCGGCAACCATAAGTGGCGTGACACCTTTTAAGGTCTGTAACATAAATAGAATCGGTGCGTTGCCTAAATTTTTATGTAGGCCTACCATAAGATACATGTAGTCCTACTCTAGTTTTATTGATGAAAACAGTTTTCCCTAGATGAGATAAAATGAGGAAGATATGCATATGACATGATATATGGAATGTTTATTGACTTGGATGATCATTGCGTTGATAGAGAAAGGTATTTAACATTAGAAAAATTACTTTTCCGACATTAAAGGTAATACAAAGTTTTGGGAAATTTTGAAAGTTGGCTGGATAGTGATTCTTTACAATTTTGATATATTTGGATGCCCCTGTGGATGGACAATAAGCAATTAAAAAAATCGCCCTTAAAACACTTCTGCTTTCTAGAAAAATTGAATATAAAAATTTACCGGTGCTCCCGGTAAATTTTGATAAATTTCAAATAGCGCCTACGGCCATAAAATGGTAGCTGCGACCCTGAAAATCTCAGAATATGTAGTTGTGATATATAACTTCCAAACGGATATAGCGAATTGGTCGATTTTAGTCAAGAAACATTGTTTTATAGTTAAATTAATATATTGACCTTGAGAGGGAGCTATACCACATAAAAGTTTATTATTTATAATTTTATCACTTTAGACTCGATTTCAACCGAGACAATGATCACTTAATATTGTAGGATCGCATATGCTTCCAATATGTTCATTTGAACCAAATTCATGACCCCATACCGAAAGTCTGTATTACCTTTAAGATGTAAATCCAATCATAAAATTTCGGTAATGATACTTCATGTTATGGATATCTCCAGCACTGCAGGTAATGAACAATTATTTCGTCACAATGAGATTTAGGACGCTCTGTGCAGAATAAGTGGATAGGTTACTGGTAAAATCCCATTAGCCAGTCCAAAATCATAATGGTGTGCTTAATGCGCATAACTCTGAACATTGTAAAATGTCTTCTTACGAATCGGATTTTCTGTTTCGTTGCTGGTCGTTTGCTTTCGCCTTTTTTTTAATTTTTTTTTAACGTTTTCGTGTATTGTATCAAGTGAGCAATAAAATCGTGTCCCCCTTTAGAATTATTTTCTTGATTTCATACTTTCAGATAATCAAGTGAAGATTTAAATCATAAAAATGAAAGATTGAAAGATGAAAAGTTGAAAATTGTTTATGATAACTCCTTTCACTCAATTTTTGAAATGTATTCATTGTTCTCATTGACTCCATGTCGTCAAATAAATATTATATTTATTACACCAATACTATTTGTTTCTACACGACTTTTATTATTATTATTATTTCCCCGTCTTTTTCCCATCATTTGAAATCAAATATGTCACTCGACCGTAGGCATGTTCTTTTTTTTTTATAGACATATAAGCCTATACGACTGCAGTCAATTCCGGACAACTTAACCCAGCAAGACGATTATCTCTGGGACAATTATCTACCACTTACATACAATAATCTCTTATGACGTTTTTGGGGGTAGATGTCCGCGGCTACAGTTATGTCGCAATGATAGGTCTATTTGAGAACATTAACTCAGGGAGAACAGTAACTAAGTTTCTAAAATTATGTGGGTGAGGTAAAAGAAAGAAATGTTCAAACTTTTCGGAACTTACAAACGTCATTGTTTCATTAGTATGCTTTCAATCTTGACTCGAATATCTGAAAGCCTGATATCGTGTAACTCATCGCCGAGCCACGACCCGACAGTTTCGTAAAATCAGTTTAAACTGAGTAACCTACCTGAAGTCTTACTTTAAGAACGTTGTGAATGTTCCCCGAAGTACTGCTAGTGCTGTTCCTCAGGAAATACTCTAAAGATTCCAAGTGGCCATTATCTGCTGCGAAATGAAAAACTGTCCAACCGTAATTGTTACGTGACTCGATATCTGCTCCTTTTGTAATGAGGTACTTTATAATGTCAAGATATCCCCCACGAGAGGCAGCAAGGAGAGATAGATCACCATCACTTGCTGGTTTGTTCACATCTGCTCCTGCATTTAGAAGACATTCAACAACATCGAGATGACCCTTGTCTGAAGCGCGATGAAGAGGTGTATAGCCATCGTTATCATCACAATTCGGGTTCGCTCCTTGAGAAATGAGATATTGTACGATGTCTACATGACCATAAACTGAAGCCGCACACAGAGGTATGCTGCCATTCATTGCTGCGTTGTTAACATCAGCTTCTGCATTAACTAGACATTTAACAACATCCAGGTGACCCTCTTGTGAAGCAGTATAAAGAGGTGTATCACCATCGTTATCAAAAGAATTCGGGTTCGCTCCTTGAGAGATAAGATATTGTACAATGTCTACATGACCATTATCTGAAGCCGCATACAGAGGTGTGCTGCCATTCATTGATGCTTTGTTCACATCAGCTTCTGCATGCACTAGACATTCAACAACATCCAGATGACCCGCTTGTGAAGCAACATACAGAGGTGTATGACTATCGTTAGCCCCCATCTCTTTATCTGCTCTTTGACTGATAAGATACTTGACAACTGCAAGATGACCAGAGCATGATGCGACATGAAGAGGCGTCTGACCGTCATAACGTCTAATATCAATATATGCTACTTTGTTAATGAGATACTTCACTATATCTAGATGACCTTGACGAGATGCTGCATACAGAGCTGTTGAACCACTCTTTGCTGCTTTGTTTACATCGGCTCCTGCATTCACTAGGTATTCAACAACCACAAGATGTCCGTTCTGTGATGCGTGATAAAGGGATGTGAAACCATCTCCGTCACCAGTATTAACGTTTACTCCTTTTTCTATGATATATTTTACAGCATCGAGATTACCCATGGAGGATGCATTGCGGAGGGCGGTTTGAACAATTTCAACTTTATTTCCCACATCCGCTTCCTTAGACATGAACAATTCTGCGATGTCTTGCTTATTATAACGTAATGCTATACTTAGTGGTGCAGAACCATCATGTGATACTTTATTTAAATCTGCCCCTGCATTAACGAGACACTCAACAATATCAAAACGACCTGTCTGTGAAGCAATATGAAGAGGTGTAGAGTGATCACCATCAACACTTTTGAGGTCTGCGCCTTTTGAGATAAGGTATTTTAGAACGTGAACATTTCCTCCCTGTATTGCTCCATGTAAAGGTGTACCCTTGTTTGATGAGACTTTGTTCACATCTGCTCCTTTATTCACGAGGCATTCAACAACCTGGAGATGGCCTCCTCGTGAAGCGGCGTAGAGGGGTGTGTAGCCATCAGATCCTGATGCTTTGTTCACATCAGCTCCTTTATTCACGAGGCATTCAACTACCTCGAGATGGCCTCCTTGTGAAGCGGCGTAGAGGGGTGTGAAGCCAACAGATCCTGATGCTTTGTTCACATCAGCTCCTTTATTCACGAGGCATTCAACTACTTCGAGATGGCCTCCTTGTGAAGCAGCGTAGAGGGGTGTGTAGCCACCACATCCTGATGCTTTGTTCACATCAGCTCCTTTATTCACGAGGCATTCAACTACTTCGAGATGGCCTCCTTGTGAAGCAGCGTAGAGGGGTGTGAAGCCAGCAGATCCTGATGCTTTGTTCACATCAGCTCCTTTATTCACGAGGCATTTAACTACCTCGAGATGGCCTCCTTGTGAAGCGGCGTAGAGGGATGTGTCGCCATCATCTCCTACTGCTTTGTTCACATCTGCTCCTTTATTCACGAGGCATTCAACTACCTCGAGATAACCTCCTTGTGATGAGAGATAAAGAGGTGTGTTACCATCAATATCACACCTATCAAGGTTGTCAACTTTACCGATGAGATATTTGGCAACATCGAGGTAACCATTAAGAAATGCATGACGAATTGCCGTAGTGCCGATGTCATCTCTGCTCCCGATATCTGCCTCTCTAATGATAAGATATTTTACAATGTCAAGGTGGCCTTTAATCAATGCAGTATAAAGTGGTGCGTAACCGCTTTTTGCTGATTTGGTTACATCTGCTCCTCCACTCACGAGACATTTAACAACATCAAGATGTCCGTTTTGTGAAGAAATATAGAGGGGTGTTAATCCATTATTATCGCATGCGTTCAGGTTTGCTCCTTCAGCAATGAGATATTCTACAACATCAAAGTGACCCTCCTGTGAAGCATCATACAGAGGTGTATAGCCATTGTTATCACCCATGTCTTTGTCTGCTATTTGACTGAGAAGATACTTGACAACTGCAA
>JARBES010000125.1:22866037-22876209 GCA_030265145.1 Strongylocentrotus pallidus
TTTTTATCGCTGAAATGTTCTTATTTCTAATGTTATCTATGCCTTTTGTTGAGCATAACGAGTGTGAAACCAACCGGCGTTTAATTCATCCCTAGCTCTCTACAGCAAATTGTCATTCCACTTATAACGACATTATTTTTCTCGAAATGATTGAGTTCAATAATTTGTTTGCCTAGTTGTTAATAGATCAGCCATGAAGTCTATTTTACTCGTGAAGTCTATTTCATCACGAACTGAATAACAGAGAGATTACAATTCATGGAGTGTACACACGCACAATAGTACCCACTTCAGTATTTGAAGCGATGCCATAAACATGCGCGCCATTATATCAAAAGGGGATCCTAAAGAAAATTAACTCTAAGAATACTAGGCAGAGTAATGTATACAGGATTTCCGTGCAGGGTCTGTATCATGGCACTATATGGGTTATCATCACAACATTGTGTATGAAATCATATCCAGTCATGCAAACAACTCAATTGATAGACTTGAAAGGTGTTTTGCACTCTTTCCAAACAATATACATATTTTCCTTTCATGCTGGAATCATAGATAATAAAGTACAGCAACCCTTTACTAAGATCCAGCATACATCATGAAAGCGGAAAATAATCAAGTCTCATTTCACTTATAACGACATTTTTTTCTCGAAATGATTGAGTTCAATACTTTGTTTGCCTAGTAGTAAAGAGATCAGCCATGAAGTCTCTTTCACTCGTAAATTCTATTTCATCACAAACTGAATAACAAAGAGGATATTATTCATGGAGTGTACACACGCACAATTATATGGTATGCCCTTCAGTATTTGAAGCGATGCCAAAACAGGCACCACATAATTTAAAAAAATTAACTCTAAGAATACTAGGCAGAGTAACGTATACGGGATTTCCGTGCAGGGTCTGTATAAAGGTGCTTTCATGGCACTATATGGGTTATCATCACAACATTGTGTATGAAATCATATCCAGTCATGCAGAGAACCAAATTGATCTTCAATAGATTTGAAAGGTGTTTTGCACTCTTTCCAAACAATAGACATATTTTCCTTTCATGCTGGAATCATAGAAAATAAAAGTACAGCAACCCTTTAATAAGATGCAGCATACACTGTGGAGAAAATAATCAAGTCTACAAGCGCTGAAGCTGAACATATCGGTATTTGGCAAAAGGAAAAGACGTGTGTTATTCTGACCATGTCAAAATTCAAAATCTCTTGAAAAATTCCCTAATTACTACAGAACTTAGCAGTGAGCACAAGTCTTGTCCAATGAGAAGTATGTTAGCGATCTGACCATTGAAGTAGATGAAGCTGGATAAGACAATAGTTTGCTAAGACATGAACTCTCCATGGACTGCAATGCAACGGATGAATACCGTTGACTGGAAATAATTCACCATCATCATCTTCACCTCCATTACCGTGATCACCATAATCATTAAAATAATCTTCAGTTGTATTTGTGTCCTCACCTTCACCGCATTGTCATTACCATTTCTAGTGCCATAATCAGAGTTAATATTAGCTATTTTAAAGGAGTAAATTAACTAATAAAGGATAGGAATCAGCATCCACCACGCATAGTTAGTATTTTAATTATATTCTAGTAAGATACGTCAGTAGGGGGCAAATTTATGTTTCTTTACTACGAATTGTGTCATAAAACATGTAAAACGTAGACTACTTCCTCTTTAGTCAAGACTATTTCACTCCTTGAAAATGTTTCTACGTAGTTTCATGTGAATGTACTATGATGTCTTCTTGAAAAGAAGAACAGAACAAACGTTTCTTTTTTTGAAAAAGAGAAAGGGGGGGGGGTCAAAAATGCACTCGCTTTAAATTTAATGAAATGATGATGAACGCCACCAAAAAAGAGCACGAAAGAGAGAAGCCTAACAATGGAATAGGAATGACAGATATTGAGATTACGATTTAGTTCACTGCGTAGGACTTTGGAACTTGTTGAAAACGACAAAAATAACAACTGCATATTGCGAGAAAAAATACAGCGTGGTGGATGCTTATGGTTGTAGCATGCAAAATGCAACTGGTTTATCTGCTACACTTGTTCATAATCGTAATATCTTCGAGTAGGCCTAGAGCGTAATGAGAAAAGCAGCCTATTACAAGAAACTGTGCTAGATTAGGATGTCTGGTAAACCGGTGCTTCTTCAAGTATGGAGGACATACATAAAAGCGTGAAATAATTGCTAAAACAGGGTTCTAACATAAACCAGACAGACCAAGACGGAAGCACACCCTTACACAGGAGAACGTCACTGAGTATCTAATAAATCATGGATCGGATGTGGAGAAGGCGACTTAAGATGGACAAACTCCCTCACATCTTGCTGCATCACTCGGACATCTTAAAGGGAAAACGAAAGTTTTACTCAGTCATGAAGCGAATATTGACAAAGAAGGGAAGGACGGCTACTCTGCATTATGCGAAGGGGAATCAGGACAATGCTAAAGGCACGACTCCTTCAAAGATTGCAGCAAGGTACGGTCATCTAGATGTCACTAAACACCTCGTCGGCCAAAGAGCTGAGACGAATAAGGGAAATACTGACAGTAGGACTGAACTATGCCGTGCTGCTGAGAATGGTCATCTTGATTACACCAAACATCTCATTAGTCAAGGAGCTGAGGTGAATAAGGGAAATAATGACGGTTGCACTGCATTACACGTTGCTGCTCAGGAGGGTCACCTTGCTGTCTCGAAATATCTCATCAGTCAAGGAGCTGAGGTGAACAAAGGAGATAATGACGGTTGGACTGCATTTCACGTTGCTGCTTTCAGTAGTCATATTGATGTCGCCAAATATCTCATCAGTCAAGGAGCTGAGGTGAATAAGGGAAATAATGACGGTTGCACTGCGTTACACATTGCTGCTCAAAAGGATCACCTTGCTGTCACTAAATATCTCATCAGTCAGGGAGCTGAGGTGAACAAAGGAGATAATGACGGTTGGACTGCATTTCACGTTGCTGCTTTCAGTAGTCATATTGATGTCACCAAATATCTCATCAGTCAAGGAGCTGAGGTGAATAAGGTAGATAATGACGGTTCGACTGCATTACACATTGCTGCTCAGGAGGGTCATCTTGATGTCATCAAATATCTGATCACTCAAGGAGCTGAGGTGAGTAAGGGTAATACAGTGGGTGTAACTGCATTACACAGTGCTGCTTTATATGGTCATCTTAATGTCACCAAATATCTCATCAGTCAAGGAACTAATGTGAATACGAGGGATAATGACCATTTTACGGCATTACACATTGCTGCTCAGGTGGGTCATCTTGATGTCATCAAATATCTCATCAGTCAGGGAGCTGAGCTGATTAAGGGTGATACTGACGGTTGGACTGCATTGCACATTGCTGCAAACAAGGGTCATATTGATGTCACCAAATATCTCATCAGCAACGGAGTTGAGGTGAATAAGAGATTTATTGACGGTATGACTGCATTAGACAGTGCTGCTCTGGAGGGTCATCTTGATGTCATCAAATATCTGATCAGTCAAGGTGCTGAGGTGAATAGGGGAAACAGTACGGGTAAGACTGCATTACGAAATGCTGCTTTCGACGGTCATCTTAATGTCATCGAATATCTGATCAGTCAAGGAGCTAAGGTGAACGAAGGAGATAATGAGCGTAGTACTGCATTACACATTGCTGCTCAGGAGGGTCATCTTGATGTCACTAAATATCTCATTAGTCAGGGAGCTGAGGTGAATATGAAGGATAATGACGGTATGACTGCATTATCAAGTGCTGCTCATGGGGGTCATCTTGATGTCACTAAATATCTGATCAGTCAAGGAGCTGAGGTGAATGGGAGAAATAATATTGGTCAGACTGCATTAGGATGTGCTGCTTTCGACGGTCATCTTAATGTCATCGAATATCTGATCAGTCAAGGAGCTAAGGTGAACGAAGGAGATAATGAGCGTAGTACTGCATTACACATTGCTGCTCAGGAGGGTCATCTTGATGTCACTAAATATCTCATTAGTCAGGGAGCTGAGGTGAATATGAAGGATAATGACGGTATGACTGCATTATCAAGTGCTGCTCATGGGGGTCATCTTGATGTCACTAAATATCTGATCAGTCAAGGAGCTGAGGTGAATGGGAGAAATAATATTGGTCAGACTGCATTAGGATGTGCTGCTTTTGGCGGTCATCTTAATGTCATCGAATATCTGATCAGTCACGGAGCCGAGGTGAACGAGGGAGATAATACTGGTAGGACTGCATTACGAGGTGCTGCTTTTGACGGTCATCTTAATGTCACCGAATATCTGATCAGTCACGGAGCCGAGGTAAACGAGGGAGATAATGGGGGTTGGACTGCATTACATGTTGCTGCTCAGGAGGGTCATCTTGATGTTATCAAATATCTGACCAGTCATGGAGCTGAGGTGAATAAGGGGAATAATAACGGTTTGACTGCATTACACAGTGCTGCTCAGAAGGGTCATGCTAACGTCACTGAATATCTGATCAGTCAAGGAGCTGAGGTGAATGGGAGAAATAATACTGGTAGGACTGCATTACGAGGTGCTGCTTTCGACGGTCATCTTAATGTCACCGAATATCTGATCAGTCACGGAGCCGAGGTAAACGAGGGAGATAATAAGGGTTGGACTGCATTACAAGTTGCTGCTCAGGGGGGTCATCTTGATGTCACTAAGTATCTCATCAGTCAAAGAGCAGAGGTGAATAAGGGGAATAATGACGGTTTGACTGCATTACACAGTGCTGCTTACAAGGGTCATGCTAACGTCACTGAATATCTAATCAGTCAAGGAGCTGAGGTGAATAAGGAAAATAATGACGGTCGGACTGCATTACACAGTGCTGCTAAGACTGGTCATCTTGATGTCATCAAATATCTGACCAGTCAAGGAGTTGAGGTGAATAAGGGTGATAGTGACGGGTTGACTGCATTACACGGTGCTGCTTCCAATGGTCATCTTGATGTCATCAAATATCTGACCAGTCATGGAGCTGAGGTGAATAAGGGTAATAATGACGTGTTGACTGCATTACACAATGCTGCTTTCAATGGTCATATTGATGTCACCAAATATCTGATTGGTCAAGGAGCTGAGGTGAATAAGGGAAATAATGACGGTCGGACTGCATTACACAGTGCTGCTAAGACTGGTAGTCTTGATGTCATCAAATGTCTGACAAGTCAAGGAGTTGAGGTGAATAAGGGTGATAATGACGGGTTGACTGCAGTACACGGTGCTGCTTCCAATGGTCATCTTGATGTCATCAAATATCTGACCAGTCATGGAGCTGAGGTGAATAAGGGAAATAATGACGGTCGGACTGCATTACACAGTGCTGCTAAGACTGGTAGTCTTGATGTCATCAAATGTCTGACAAGTCAAGGAGTTGAGGTGAATAAGGGTGATAATGACGGGTTGACTGCAGTACACGGTGCTGCTTCCAATGGTCATCTTGATGTCATCAAATTTCTGACCAGTCATGGAGCTGAGGTGAATAAGGGAAATAAGGACGGTCGGACTGTATTACACAGTGCTGCTAAGACTGGTCATCTTGATGTCATCAAATATCTGATCAGTCAAGGAGTTGAGGTGAATAAGGGTGATAGTGACGAGTTGACTGCATTACACGGTGCTGCTTCCAATGGTCATCTTGATGTCATCAAATATCTGACCAGTCATGGAGCTGAGGTGAATAAGGGTAATAATGACGTGTTGACTGCATTACACAATGCTGCTTTCAATGGTCATATTGATGTCACCAAATATCTGATTGGTCAAGGAGCTGAGGTGAATATGGGAGATATTGACGGTTGGACGCCTTTACATCATGCTGTTCAGAATGGTTACCTTGATGTCGTGAAAATACTTTTGGCAGGAGGAGCACGTTTTGACACAGGAAGCATTAACGGGCACACATCCCTACAATTGTCTTTACTTATCGGGTACCAAAGCATCACTAATCTATTCATCGACCGTTTAAATTCCAAGGTAAACATATCAAAAACACACTTTCTGTCGAATTCATCTACCTTGTTGTATTTAATACAACACATGCAAGTAGAACAGCAAATTAAGAAAATATTAGACATAGGCTGGTTGGTTGGTTGGTTGGTTGTTTTTATTTTCCGTATAACAATTCAAATACATACAAGAACACGTTTTACAAATACAATACACATTTATAATTAAAAACGGCTGGAATGCTTTATTCAGAGCCATTATCAAAATGGCTCTGTTCTTCCTAGAGGTCCAGAAATAATTAAACATAGAAATAAAGCACAAAACATTATGAAGATATAACATTACAAACGCACTATCTACAACCCCCTCCCAAACCCTCTATAACACATTGTGAATACGACTGTTACTATCCCTTCCCCCTCCCCGGTTACCTATACCATTATACAAATGATGCACAGGTTTGAGTGCATCGGTAGGGATTGTGTGCACAAGGTACCTTTGAATGGTTTTAGACCAAATTCAAAGGTACCGCGTGCACACAATTCCACCGACCAACGAATTAAACCTGTGCATTATCTGTTTTATAAGATGGGACCCCAAAAATTGTCAAAAATACAAAATTTTGTTATTTTACAGATTTACCGGATGCATGGCAAAATCATGCGTCCGGGAATTTTGCTTCCCACCATTTTTTGAAATTAATTCTCAAATTTTCCTGCCGTGTATTTTCTTATATCCAGCTGGATAAGAATGCTTTAACTGATATCCATCTTGCCATAAAATACGGTCACACGTCCATCATTGAAAAGTTAGTTTCTGAGGGAGCTGATCTCAATGTCCATTCAACTGACGGCCAGACGTTTCTCCAGCAAGCCATTAAACTCTGCTATAAGAGCGAGAAGATTACGGATGACACGGATACACTAAAAGAGGTGAGTTGTACCCATGCAGTAACCTAGACGAGACTGGTACCAAACCGACAAGAATCTGAATAACAAATTACGTTACGACTAAATATTGGTCAGTTTTAGAGTCAATGGCGGTGTCACTGACACATACTGTTCCTCTAAGGGTACGTTTATGCTCAGCTTTTTCTGGCCAGAATGAGGCATTTGTTACGCGTTTAGTTCAAAACACGGGTGCGTCCTTACTCATTTTTGTAGAATCACAGAAAAACGGCGATCGTAATCGCCGATCGTAAACTCCCAAAAGGTGCGTTTTTGATCGGCGATTCTGGGGGAGCATAAACGCACAATCATTTGTAAACGCGTTTAAAGGGGGTCAACGTAGCATGCGCAGTGCAGACTCTGCACTGCACTTCTCTGGAGGAGCCATAGAAGTGAGCATAAACAGTACACCGTGGAACTGCGATTACGATGAGCGTTTACGATGAGTTTTTCAAATCGCTCATTCTGCCTTCAAAAATGAGCATAAACGTACCCTAAGTCATCGGTGAATCCTAAAATATGAAACCTGTGATCGGCCAAAGAAAATGTGTACGTTCGTGTATAGTTGTGTGTGTGTTTGTGTGTGTGCGTGTGCGTGTTTGTGTGTGTGTGTCTGTGTGGGGATGCCTACAACGTAAATAGGGATTTAGACTACTGTGAATCCAAGATGCAGCATTAAACTCTGCGTATGATGCTCATCCACCCTGGCTATTGATGGACGATACTGCTCTTATAAAAAAGTATATATTTTGTTTATGTTTCAGATCTCTGATGAGTATTACAAGGGCGAATTGTCTCCTAAGAAGGCCTTGGTGTTTTATCTCCTAGAGAATGGAGCCAAGTCAGATGTGAGAGACAAGACAGGCAACCTTCCAATCCAATATGCCAAGGACGAAGTGGTCAAACAGATGATTTTGTCAAGGTGATACTTTCAAGTCCTTAAGAATAACATTTTGTCCCCGCCAGTTGTAAAACAAACTATTTGTCAACACCCAAGGAAACAATGCATTTGTTCAACTTCCACTTTTGAGAGTTGGTAATAGAATTGATTTTTTGACAAAAACTCTAGCCTTTTTGTAAATCCATTTGATAATTAACGTGTGGATCAAACAATAAATTGTACATATTTTTGACAACTATTACTATTACTTTGTGCAGGGTTACTAAGTTTAGCCTCCTCGGTCGTAAACTCAACCTTATCCTTGTTTGTTTTTTTCTTATCCACTCTGATAGTCAGTATATATATATATATATGTGTACATGTATAACTTTATTCTTTATTTTACCGAATTCGTTTAAAGATATTAACTAAGTGTCGTTCTTTTAATGTTTTTATTTTGAGAGAATTGTATTTTACCACATTACCAGTTCAATAAATCTGTATTCTTCTTCTTTTCCTAGATACTGCTTTAATAGAGAAGAGTCTTTTTTTAATAATGGGCCTCGATATGTGTCTCACATTTAATAGTTATTTGATTCATTTCAATATCATTTATGTATTTTGTCATGAGTTAAAACAAACACACATTTTCATAGCACAAATTCTATAGAAATGACTAATCGACTTTATTAAATCTGCACTGATGAATTTCAGATTACCTTCTTTAGAGGAAATCCAGTCTTATCGAGGTAAGAACATCCTTCAAACACAAACAGCTTTTCTAAATGTAAATGCTAAACTAGTGCGTCTATTGCTTTATTATCCATTAAGTCACAGATTAAAGTCTACCGACGATTATTTTTTAGTTTCCCATCCCGAAAAACAAAGAATTCAATGAATCTTCGACAGGGCCATTTACATATTATTCGCAAACACAACTCGTTCACGTACTCCCTACAAAAACTGCATTCGTATTCATGTATGAAGAAGTAAGAGTTAGGTTTTCATCAATGCCCCAAATACGAGAAATGAACGTAAAATGAGCCCCAAATATCGATACTTAATCAAAGATTTTACCATAGAAACTAATTTGAATATTACAAACCAGAAGGAAATATCAGTGTGTTGGTTATTACCTCAAACCGTTTTCTGTTGTAATAAATTAAATCCTCTTTGTCGACAAAAATGTGATGACAACTATATGTATATATTGGTATATCATTCCAACAACAATCCCGATCTGAATTTACAGTAACTTTGTCGATTATATATGCTTATGTTTGAAATAATTAACAGATGAACCATCAACTCCTTCCATCGTCTCTGTTGAAGTCGAAATGGATACCAGTCAGGAAATCGAATTAGAAGACCATGGCGTATCACTGTATGTTCCTCCGGACGTTGTTCATCAGAGTGACCCGTGCAAGATCACTTTAACCCTCTTACGAGACCCTCCCAGTGGTGACATCCAAGATGATGAATCAGTGGTCTGCTACGGGATCAGATGTGATCCTCCAAACATGATCTTCCACAAACCTGTTAAGGTCAGGATACCACACTATTCATTGGTCACGAACCCTGATCAAGTGAAACCAGACATCGTTTCCCGTGTATGGGATTCAGTCAAGGGTAAGTCTATTGGGTCAGATTAAGAAAATTGCCTAATTTTAATGCTGGGATAAATACATATTGATGCACCGAGATCCACTATTAGCACGCCAAACAAAGCATGTTCAAATTGTAAGACATTATAGAGCAAGCACCATGAGCGCCAATCCGAGGCGGACACCGGCGCTATAGAAATGAAGCCATCATCATCATCATCATCATGTTAAACTAATTGATATTTTTTTTAAATCTATTTTTTTCTCTTCCTCTTCGCTAGTAGTACAGGCCACCATCGGATGTAATTTAAAGACACTCAGCTTTTACCCTTAAATCTTAACTCCTGATTGTGATCTCGGAGTTAGGAGGTCAAGCTCTAAGTATCGTCCTCATCACAGTGCCAAAACGTCATGAGGAACAATTTGAAACTAACATGTATATGTGTAAACTGTCAGTAAAGGTGAAGGGGTAAGGGGGAGTTGGTGCTTTTTAATATGGCTTCTTAAATTAAAAACCATTTCAAATAAATATTCTTGACAAGAGTACTAACTATAAATAACAATATTTGATGTCAGTATACATCTGAGGTTTCACTGTTAAAACGACAAATCGGCCCTATGGCGAAATACTATTTATCAACAAAAAAACGCAATTTGTTTTGTTACCCACTGACACCAGATCTACCAAGAACATCCAGAAAAAGATCATCCAGCTCACCAGACGAACCACCATACTGCAGAGTG
>JARBES010000125.1:22876309-22887721 GCA_030265145.1 Strongylocentrotus pallidus
AAAGTAATTGAGAGTGTTCCGTTAAAGCATTAGTCGTGTGGTGCGCCACCTACCGGTGGTTCCGGGAACATTGCGTCAAGTCTCATTTCACTTATAACGACATTTTTTTTCTCGAAATGATTGAGTTCAATACTTTGTTTGCCTAGTTGTAAAGAGATCAGCCATGAAGTCTCTTTCACTCGTGAATTCTATTTAGTCACAAACAGAATAACAGAGAAGATATTATTTATGGAGTGTACACACGCACAATTATGGTATGCCCTTCAGTATTCGAAGCGATGCCTAAAACAGGATCCACATAATCAAAAGGGGAATACCAAAAGAATTTAACTCTAAGAATACCAGGCAGAGTATAATGTACGTGATTTACGTGCAGGGTCTGTATAACAGTGCCTTAATGGCACTATATGGGTTATCACCACAAAATTGTGTATGAAATCACACCCAGCCATGCAGAAAAACTCAATTGATCTGCAACAGACTTGAAAGGTGTTTTGCACTCTTTCCAAACAATATACATATTTTCCTTTCATGCTGGAATCATAAATAATAAAGTACAGGAACCCTTTACTAAGATGCAGCATACACTGCGGAAAATAATCAAGTCTACAAGCGCTGAAGCTGAACATATCGGTATTTGGCAAAAGGAAAAGATAGGCGGTGTCACACAGAGGCCAAAAATCCGGATTTTAGTTATCCTCTTAATTGCTGTCTGTCATCAATTATCCCTTCAAAAATCCACTAACAAAGCAAGAAAATTCTCCCTTGAAAGGATTTTTCAAGAGATTTTTTAAGGGATTTTTCTGTGTGACACCACCTGATGTGTGTTATTCTGACTAGGTCGAAATTCAATATCCCTTGCAAACTTCCCTATTTACTACAGAACTTAGCAGTGAGCACAAGTCTTTCCCAATGAGATGTATGTTAGCGATCTGACCATTGAAGTAGATGAAGCTGGATAAGACAATGGTTTGCTAAGACATGCAATCTCCATGGGCTGCAATGCAACGGATACATACCATTGACTAGAAATAATTCACCATCATCATCATCATCACCTCCATTACCGTGATCACCGTAATCATTGAAATACTGGATACATCATCATCATCGTCATCGTCTTCGTCGTCGTTTTATTATCTTCAGTCGGATTTTTGTCCTCACCTTCACCGTATTACCATTACCATACCTAGTACCATAATCAGAGTTAATATTAGCTATTTTAAAAGAGTAATTCAACTAATAAAGGATATGAATCAGCATCCACCACGCATAGTTAGTATTTTTATTATATTCCAGTCAAGAAACGTCAGTGGGGGGCAAATTCATGCGTATTTACTCAGAATAATAGTCAAGACTATTCCCGGGACTATTCCCCCTCGAAATAGTTTCTACGATTTTTCATGTGAATGTATGATGTCTCCTTGAAAAGAAGAACAAAACAAACGGGTTTTTTTTTTAAAGGGAAGGGGGGTCAAAAATGCCCTCGCTTTAACTTAATAAAATGATGATGATCACCACACAACAAAAAGAGCATGAAAGAGAGAAGCCTAACAATAGAATATGACAGATATTGAGATTACGATCTAGTTCACTGCGTAGGACTTTGTAACTTGTAGAAAACGACATCATTAACAACTGCATATATTGCAAGACCAAAAAACAGCGTGGTGTATGCTTATGCTTGTCGCATGAAGAATGCAACTGGTTTATCTGTTATAAATTTTTTCTTCTATCGTAACATTTCGAGTAGAGTTCAATAAGGAAAACAGACTATTACAACAAACTGTGCTAGATTATGATGTCTGGTAAACCGGTGTTTCTACAAGTATGTAGGATGTAAATCAACAGCTTCATGAGGCAGCATTGAGGGGTAAAAATCAAAATCGTCAAATAATGGCTAAAACAGGGTTCTAACATAAACCGGACAAACAGGAGAACGTCACTGAGTATCTCATAAATAATGGATCGGATGTGGAGAAGGCGACTTAAGATGGACAAACTCCCTCACATCTTGCTGCTTCACTCGGACGTCTTAAAGCGAAAACGAAAGTTTTACTCAGTCATGAAGCGAATATTGACAAAGAAGACAAGGACGGCTACTCAACATTATACAAAGAGGAATCAGGGCAATGCTAAGGGCATGACTCCTTCGAAGATTGCAGCAAGGTACGGTCATCTTGATGTCACTAAATATCTCGTCAGTCAAGGAGCTGAGACGAATAAGGGAAATAATGACAGTAGGACTGCACTAAGCCGTGCTGCTGAGAATGGTCATCTTGATGACACAAAATATCTCATTAGTCAAGGAGCTGAGGTGAATATGGGAAATATTGACGGCAAGACCGCATTGCAAAGTGCTGCAAACAAGGGTCATATTGATGTCATCAGATATCTCATCAGTCAAGGAGCTGAGGTGAATAAGGAAGATAATGAAGGTTGGACTGCATTTCACATTGCTGCTTTTAGTAGTCATGTTGAGGTCACTAAATATCTCATCAGTCAAGGAGCTGAAGTGAATAAGGGAAATAATGACGGTTGCACGGCATTACACGTTGCTGCTCAAAAGGGTCATCTTGGTGACACGAAATATCTCATCAGTCAAGGAGCTGAGGTGGATAAGGGAGATAATAACGATTGGACTGCATTTCACGTTGCTGCATTCAGTAGTCATCTTGATGTCACGAAATATCTCATCAGTCAAGGAGCTGAGGTGAATAAGGTAGATAATGACGGTTGCACTGCATTACATAGTGCTGCTCAGGAGGGTCATATTGATGTCACTAAATATCTCATCAGTCAAGGAGCTGAGGTGGATAAGCGAAAAGGGGACGGTGGGACTGCACTACACAGTGCTACTCATGAGGGTCATCTTGATGTTACCAAATATCTCATCAGTCAAGGAGCTGAGGTGAATATGGGAAATATTGACGGCAAGACCGCATTGCAAAGTGCTGCAAACAAGGGTCATACTGATTTTATCAGATATCTCATCAGTCAAGGAGCTGAGGTGAATAAGGAAGATAATGACGGTTGCACTGCATTACATAGTGCTGCTCAGGAGGGTCATTTTGATGTCACTAAATATCTCATCAGTCAAGGAGCTGAGGTGGATAAGGGAAAAGGGGACGGTGGGACTGCACTACACAGTGCTACTCATGAGGGTCATCTTGATGTTACCAAATATCTCATCAGTCAAGGAGCTGAGGTGAATAAGGGAGATAATGACGGTTGCACTGCATTACACAGTGCTGCTCAGGAGGGTCATCTTGATGTTACCAAATATCTCATCAGTCAAGGAGCTGACGTGGATAAGGGAAATAGTGGCGATAGGACTGCACTACTCAGTGCTGCTCAAATGGGTCGTCTCGATGTCATTGAATATCTCACCAGTCAAGGAGCTGAGGTGAATAAGGGAGATAATGGCAATTGCACTGCATTACACAGTGCTGCTCAGGAGGGTCATATTGATGTCACAGAATATCTCATCAGTCAAGGAGCTGAGGTGGATAAGGGAAAAAGGGACGGTGGGACTGCACTACACAGTGCTGCTCATGAGGGTCATCTTGATGTCACCAAATATCTGATCAGTCAAGGAGCTGAGGTGAATAAGTGTGACAATTACGGTAGGACTGCATTACACCTTGGCGCTCGGGAGGGTCATCTTTATGTCATCAAATATCTGATCAGTCAAGGAGCTGAGGTGAATAAGGGTGATAATTACGGTAGGGCTGCATTACACCTAGGCGCTCAAGAGGGTCATCTTGATGTCACGAAATATTTCATCAGTCAAGGAGCTGGGGTGAATATAAGAGATAATGACGGTTGGAATGCATTACAGAGTGCTGCTCAGGAGGGTTATGTTGATATTGCCAGATATCTGATCAGTCAAGGAGCTGAGGTTAATAAGGGTGATAATGACGGTCGTACTGCATTACACAGTGCTGCCAAGAATGGTTGTCTTGATGTCACCAAATTTTTAATCAGCGAAGGAGCTGAGGTGAATAAGGGAGATAATGAAGCTACGACTGCATTACACACTGCTACTTTCGATGGTCATCTTGATGTCACCAAATATCTCATCAGTCAAGGAGCTGGGGTGACTATGAGAGATAATGACGGTATGACTGCATTACACAGTGCTGCTCAGGAGGGACAGCTTGATGTTACCAAATATCTCATCAGTCAAGGAGCTGAGTTGAATAAGGGTCAAAATGACGGCAGGAATGCATTACACAGTGCTGCCAAGAATGGTCATCTTGATGTCACCAAATATTTCATCAGCGAAGGAGCTGAGGTGAATAAGGGAGATAATGACGGTACGACTGCATTACACATCGCTGCTTTCAGGAGTCATCTGGAAGTCACCAAGTATCTCATCAGTCAAGGCGCTGAGGTGAATAAGGGAAACAATGACGGTAGGACTGCATTACACAGTGCTGCTCATGAGGGTCATCTTGATGTCTCTAAATATATCATCAGTCAAGGAGCTGAGGTGAATAAGGGAGGTAATTACGGTTGGGCTGCATTACACATCGCTGCTTTCAGGAGTCATCTGGATTTCACCAAGTATCTCATCAGTCAAGGAGCTGAAGTGAATAAGGGAGGTAATCACGGTTGGGCTGCATTACACCTCGCTGCTTCCAGGAGTCATCTGGAAGTCACCAAGTATCTCATCAGTCAAGGCGCTGAGGTGAATAAGGGAAACAATGACGGTAGGACTGCATTGCACAGTGCTGCTCATGAGGGTCATCTTGATGTCTCTAAATACATCATCAGTCAAGGAGCTGAGGTGAATAAGGGTGATAATGACGGTTGGACTGCATTGCACAGTGCTGCTCAGGAGGGTCATCTTGATGTTACCAAATATCTCATTAATCAAGGAGCTGAGGTGAATAAGGTAGATGATGACGGTATGACTGCATTACACAATGCTGCTTTCAGGAGTCATCTTGAGGTCACCAATTACCTCATCAGTCAAGGAGCTGAGGTTAATAGAGGAGATAATCACGGTTGGACTGCATTACACATTACTGCTTTAAGTGGTCGTCTAGATGTTACTAAATATCTCATCAGTCAAGAAGCTGAGGTGAATAAGGGTGATGACGACGGTAGGACTGCATTACACAGTGCTGCTTCCAGTAGTCATATTGATATCTCTAAATATCTCATCAGTCAGGGAGCTAAGGTAAATACGGGAGATAATCACGGTTGGAATGCATTACACATTGCTGCTTTCAGGAGTCATCTTGAAGTCACCAAATATCTGATCAGTCAAGGAGCTGAGGTGAATAAGGGAGATAATGACGGTATGACTGCATTACACATTGCTGCCAAAAATGGTTATCTTGATGTCACCCAATATCTCATCAGCGAAGGAGCTGAGGTGAATATGGGAGATAATGACGGTTCGACGCCTTTACACCATGCTGTTCAGAATGGTTACCTTGATGTCGTGAAAGTCCTTTTGGCAGGAGGAGCACGTATTGACACAGGAAACGTTAATGGGCACACACCCCTTCAATTATCTTTATTTCTCGGGTACCAAAGCATCGCTAATCTATTCAGCGACCGTTTAAATTCCAAGGTAAACATATTAAAAACACACCTTATGTCGGATTCATCTACCTTATTCTATTCAATACATGCATGCATGTAGACAGCAAGTACTGCAATTAAATTAAGTAAATATTAGGTATAGGCTACCTATCATTACATTTTAACGATTTTATCAGCTCGGTTTTGAATCACCAATAATAACCAAACATAGTTATAACACCAGTTAGACTTTAATGCCGCTACTTAAACTTCATAGACAAATAACAATGTTTTGCTTAAAATTTATTCGAATCAATTGTTTTTAATTGATCACCTTGCAATTACTTAGCTTCCTAGCATTTTTTAAAATTAATTCTCAAGTTTTCCTACCGCGTATTTTCTTATATCCAGCTGGACAAGAATGATTTAACTGATATCCATCTTGCCATAAAATACGGTCACATGTCCATCGTTGAGAAGTTAGTTTCTGAGGGAGCTGATCTTAATGTCCAGTCAACTGACGGCCAGACGTGTCTCCATCAAGCCATTAAACTCATCTATAAGAGCAAGACGATTTTGCATGACACGGATACACTAAAAGAGGTAAGTTGTACCATGGACCTGGGTGGCTTTCACAAAACTTTGCATCAGTGACAAATGACATTTGTAGTTAAGCTACTGAAATCTTTGCTTCTGATTGGTTATCAACAGATTTGTCACTGATTTTTGTCATTTGTCATTGAAAAAAGGCTTTTTGAAACGGTTCCCTGGTTGTACCCCAGTAACACAAACGAGACCGACACCAAGACCAACGAGAGTCTGAACAACAAATTACGCTACGGCTAAATATTGGTCAGTTTTAACATGGACCTATAAGAATGCTTACAACGTAAATAGGGATTTCCACTTTTGTGAATCAAAGATGCAGCGTTATAAACTATGCGTAAGATGCTCATTCACCCTGGCTCTTGATGAATGATACTGTTCTGGTTAAAAAATAAAAAATAAATTGTTCATGTTTCAGATCTCTGATGAGTATTACAAGGGCGAACTATCTCCTGAGAAGGCCTTGGTGTTTTATCTCCTAGAGAATGGAGCCAAGTCAGATGTGAAGGACAAGCCAGGCAACCTACCAATCCAATATGCCAAGGACGAAGTGGTCAAACAGATGATTTTGTCAAGGTGATACTTTCAAGTCCTAAAGAATAACATTTTGTCCCGCCAGTTGTAAAACAAAATATTTGTCAAAACCCAAGGAAACAATGCATTTGTTCAACTTCCACTTTTGAGATTTGGAAATAGAATTGATTTTTTGACAAAAATCTCTAGCCTTTTTGTTAATCCAGTTGATTATAAACGTGCTGCTCAAACAATAAATTGTACATATTTTTGACAACTGTGACTTTTACTTTGTTCAGGGCTACTAAGTTAAGCCTACTCGGTCGTAAACTCCACCTTATCCTTGTTTTTTTTGTATCTACTCAGATAGTCAGTATATATATATATGTATATACATGTACATTGTTTAACGTTATTCTTTATTTAAAAGATATTAACTATTAAAGTGTCTTTCTTTTAATGTTTGTATTTTGAGAGAATTGTATTTTACCGCATTGCCACGTCAAGAAATCTGTATTCTTCTCCCTTTGCTAGAGTCTTCTCTTGAATAATTGGCCTAGAAAAGTGTCTCACATTTAACAGTTGTTCGATTCATTTCACTATTATTTATGTAATTTGTCATCAGTGGAAACAAATACACGTTTTCAAGGCACAAATTGTATAGAATGACTAATCGAATTTATTATATTTGCACTGATGAATTTCAGATTACCTTCTTCAGAGGAGATCCAGTCTTATCGAGGTGAGAACATCCTTCAAACACAAACAGCTTTTCTAAATGTAAATGCTAAACTAGTGCGTCTATTGCTTTATTATCCATTAAGTCACAGATTATAGTCTAGCGATGATTATTTTTGGTTTTCCATCCCGAAGAACAAAGAATATAATGAATCATCGGCTGGGCCATATACTTATTAATCGCACACACAACTCGTTCACGTACTCCCTACAAAAACTGCATTCGTATTCATGTATGAAGAAGTAAGAGTTAGGTTTCCATCAATGCCCCAAGTACGAGAGATGAACGTTTAATGAGCCCCAAATATTAAAAAAACACCCAAATATAAATGAAAAGATGGATATCGATACTTAATTATTGATTTTTCCATAGAAAGTTATTCAAATATTACAAACCAGAAGGATATGTCAGTGTTTGGATTATTAACCCAATCCTCTTTGTCGACAAAAATGCGATAAAAACTATATGTATATATTCGTATATCATTCTAATAATAATCCCGATCTTAATTTACAGTAACTTTGTCGATTATATATGTGCTTATGTTTGAAATAATTAACAGATGAACCATCAACTCCTTCCATCGTCTCTGTTGAAGTCGAAATGGATACCAGTCAGGAAATCGAATTAGAAGACCATGGCGTATCACTGTATATTCCTCCGGACGCTGTTTATCAGAGTGACGCGTGCAAGATCACGTTAACCCTCTTACGAGACCCTCCCAGTGTTGACATCCAAGATGATGAATCAGTGGTCTGCTACGGGATCAGATGTGATCCTCCAAACATGATCTTCAACAATCCTGTTAAGATCAGGATACCACACTATTCATTGGTCACGAATCCTGATCAAGTGATACCAGACATCGTTTCCTGTGTATGGGATTCAGTCAAGGGTAAGTCTATTGGGTCAGATTAAGAAATTTGCCTACTTTTGATGCTGGGATAAATGCATATTGATGCACCGAGATCCATTGTTAGCATACCAAACAAAGCATGTTCAAATTGTAAGACATTATATAGCAAGCACCATGAGCGCCCATCTGAGGCGCTCACCAGTGCAATAGAAAAGAAGCCACCATCATTTATTTTATTTATTTCGTTTTATTTCAACAGGGTAGCCCCATCAGTAGTTAAAATACTGTTATTCTTGGGGGCCCTGAAGGGGCATCATCATCATGTTAAACCAATTGATTTGTTAAAGATATATTATATTCTTCCTCCTCTTTGCTAGTAGTATTTTTAAAGACACTCAGCTTTGACTCTTGAATCTTATCTTCTGATGGTGATCTCGGAGTTGGGAGTTCAAACTCTATATATCGTCCTCATCACAGTGTCAAAATGTTACGAGGAACTATTTGCAACTAATGTGTATCTTTGGAAATTGTCAGTAAAGGGGAAATTGGTGCTTTTTAATATGGCTTCTTAAATTAAAAACCATTTCAAATAATTATTCTTGACAAGAGTACTAACTATAGATAACAATATTTGATGTCAGTATACATCTGAGGTTTCACTGTTAAAAGGACAAATCGGCCCTATGGCGAAATAACATTTGTCAAAAAAAAAACGCAATTTGTTTTGTTACCCACTGACACCAGATCTACCAAGAACATCAAGAAAAAGATCATCGAGCTCACCAGCCGAACCACCATTCTGCAGAATGTACAGGAGATACCTTGAGCTGTACATTGGTTACTGTGCTGAGTGGTGGGTTCTTATTCCTCTCGAACAACAGGTGATCCGACACCAACTTCTGTGCACCCCATACACCCTTAACAACCTAGAGAGAGGCAAAGAGTTTGAAGTTCACCTGCAGATACATGCGGACCTTCCTGGGATGGAAACGGTTCGTAAAAAGCACCTGATTATTAGCAATCAATTGTCGGAATTTATTACTTACAACTACTCCGCGACGTTTCTCCTGTTCCTAATGACTTCAACCAATTTTGTGTTCATCACGGAATTGATAATTTCCGTTTTGTAATCGAATCTAATACACAAATGTTTGTATGCCTCGTTGCAAATTAGTTTACGAATAATTGTATTTCAATTGTAAGAATGGTATTGCAAACCCTGGGATTATTAAAAGAAACATCATTGAACCTTCTATTAAATGAATGTAATGAATGTTTTGAGAACCGTGATTTCTCACTGCCAAAAGAACATTTGAAACCACTTAATTCTAGAAATGATAAAACTATAGTTATTATTTGTCTGATGAGGTTCAAAACATTTTCTTCACTGAAAGAAAATTGCATTTTCTCATGAATGTGTATCGACGGTACTTAGTCTCTTCCTTTGTAATAGGATATACGAGAGGAGAAGAAGCAGCAGTCGTACCACAAGTGTCATCGCTCCGTTCCCTTTAGTGTTGAATTTAAGTCTGGTTACGTCACAGTGACGTGTCATCGAGAGGGCGAACAAGTTGAAAGCAAGGTAATCAAAACTCAAAAGGAGTTATATGACGTGACAATGTTTAATATAATAATCTGTAGCAAATATATCACTTTTGTGTTTTCGTAGCAAAGGCTATATTTTATGATCAAGCTATCTTTTTACAAGTTAACCAGGTTTAATGAACAATTTGAAAAGTAAAAATGTCAGAGGTAATCATGTCAGGTAGATTTATCATTCTTACATCTGTCATTCTTAACTTCTGCATCTACACCTCCTTTTACCTTCCTATTTTACCTCTATCATCCTCTGGTATTCTCACGTTTTACCCTTCTAATACCTTTGAACTTTTTCCCTCTGACGTTTTTTATGCGACACTGTTACCGGGCAATGTTATTTAAACATTCCCTTTCCATGTTTGATGAAGTTATCCGACATGTACATCATCTTATTGATGCAGTTAACACCAAGGAGGAAGAGAGGGCATTTACCACCAATCATATGAATAAATGCTGTGTTTGACATCGTTTAAATTTAGATATTGTCGTTTTTTGGTTATTTCAATATCACAGGTTCTCTCTTTAAAGGATGTTTGTGGCAAGATGAGACACAACATGTTGTTGTCCGTGACTCCTACTGAAGAAGAATTCACAAGGATAACCGTAGCGATTACACAGGCTGGAAAGCTAGGAGTGTCTCGATCAATTGCTTTTATCATCAGACACACAGGTATAGTTAGAGTCTCTTCATCGTATTGTGTGCACTTAGTGAAAAATTATCAGTTAGTTTGTGGTTAATAACTCAAGAATATGATAAAAAAAAAAAAAAAACGTGACAAACTAGGAGAATCTCACGAAAAATGATTTATAGCGCTTGAAGATAGTTGCATCATAGTGTAATGTTTTTTAATGAGCAATAAATACCCAAGATTATCCGAAAGATTTAGCCAAATTACAGTTCGGAATGGGTTTTATTATCTTTTTTGGTATGATTTTTTGGACAGTTCGTCATGAAATACTAAATGTGGGCATATCTACATTCGCCTTTTGGAATGTTCATTTTCACATGACTTTTCATACATATACTTTTTACGTACGTTTAATCATGAGACAAAGGTTCAGCAAATTGTTTGAAAACTAGAGACCGTAAGCAAAGGAAGTTGTATAATAGTAGGAATAATAATGTTAAATAGCAAAAGTAATGTGCGTATTTTCTCTTTAATTTACCCTCTCTTCCAAAAAATTGTAGATGGACAGAAGTACCTATCTCCTTCTGAGCCCACATCATTTCTTCGGTAAGTTTCAAACCATACATCATGGAGATAATGCTGTTTCGTTTGAACAAAACTACATATATATCAACTTTAATTGAATGGAAGTCTCTTGTAAATTAGTTGTGTTCTGCTTTGTACTTGCCATGCCAATGACATAACATAATAACAATATACTGTTCTATGTGTTAATTACTTCAATGTGTTTTTGTTGCATGCACAATGAATTTAGAGCTCCCCAGAATGCCCCCCCCCCCCTAATCGGGAGGGAAGACCTACTGGTTGTAGTATTTTTTTTGTATCTTCCAGGCAGGTAGGGGAAGCAACCTTGCGAATGATTAAGTATTAAT
>JARBES010000125.1:22952909-22963641 GCA_030265145.1 Strongylocentrotus pallidus
CATAAGGAACCCACACGTATTTGTGGCTCTGAGTAAAGACTTAAATAGTGGAGTGAGATTGTAAAGTGATTTCCAAGAGTAATATTGCATCCTCATACCTAGAATCACTTAACAATCATTCTCCACTATTTAAGTCTTTACTCAGAGCCACAAATACGTGTGGGTTCCTTATGTAACAGGGACACCAGCAATGTCACAAAGTGGGTCACTAATTTATGGAATTACCCATATAGACCAGCATATTGGCGAATTGTTAAAATAAACAAAGTTATCGTTGGCGTGTCTATAATTGATATTGAATATTTTATCTTACCTTAAAAAGTTTCTCATCCTGCAGAATGGTTTGACCATATTAAAGAAATCATTACGGATTTGCAATGGCTTCGCACACGCTGAATGCACACATGGTCATGTTGAGTCTGTTTGTTTATATTATCGTGCACCTGTTTGGTACCCATGCATGGTTGCGCGCATTGAAGAATTCATTGTGACGTGTTTTTTTTTATATTGTTACGTCATAGTATGAAATGCCAACGCACTTTTTTCCCCTCTCTCTCTCTCTCTCTCAATCTGGTACCCATGCAGACTTGCGCGCATTGAAGAATTCATTGTGACGTATTTGTATATTGTTACGTCATAGTACAAAAATGCCAACGCACTTTTTTTTTCTCTTTCTCTCTCTCTCTCACGCAGAGTTGCGCGCATTGAAGAATTCATGGTGACGTGTTTGTATATTTCTACGTCATAGTATGAAATGCCAACACACTTTTTTTTTCTCTCTCTCTCTCTCGATCCCCATGTTTCTCTGTCTCATATTATTCATATTCATATTAGAATAAGAATATAAGAACCGTACTTTGTTTGTTTTGCTTTTTCAGACCTACCATCAGCTTACCGTCTCTCTGAACTGGACACTCTCTATTTATCTTTTTCATGTTATCTATCCCTTAACTGTCCCCATGTCTTGCAAGGTAATACCGATCGCGAAAAACAATTATTTTTACCTTTTGCTGGAATGCATAAATTCACTACTCATAAGATATCAGAGACATTCAAATTGTTATGGATAAGAATATAAGAACCGTACTTTGTTTGTTTTGCTTTTTCAGACCTACCATCAGCTGTGCCGGTGGAGTGATCGACGTACGGCCCGGAGACGGCGGAGAGACCTCGGTCCCTCGTCCATTGCAATCTTGCCTCATCATCGTTGGTATACCCGCACATATCACTAGATTGGAAGTCACAGTATACTGATGAGAGAGAGAGAGAGAGACGGTAGGGAAAGGGAGAGAGACAGAGAGACAAAGAGAGAGGGAGAAAGAGAGGTAGAGAAAGAGAGAGAAAGAGAGATACGTTTATTTGATGTATTTACATTGTTTCACACGGCCCCAATGGAAACCAGTCTTGCTTTTTTTAACCGTGTATAAAAAAAAAGATATCAATTCAAATATCAATTTAAAAAAGGGAATACCACAAAGAGAAATGTTAGAATACGAATTAAAACGGGAGAAGAGCACTATAATGACGGTGTACAAGGGCTTCGGAAAAGCTTTAAGATAAATGAAGGGGAAATTTATTCGTATCTCACATTTAAAAATGGATGAGGAAGACATTCTGCAAATTATAAATAACCATCTTATTCCAGGCTAAAAACATCACTGAATTCCCCATTTTAATCATCAGGTCCTATTTAAATATATATTATACCTAAATTATATGACTTAAAGATTAAACTTTCTAGACAAAGGCTTAATATAATGTCGTGGATTTCTTTGTAGTTATACAGCAATTCACTAGGAAACTTTAACTCACACAGTGCAGGGCATGAACCGTTCACAACGATGACGTCATCAATGGCGATATCACCTTGGTTACCGTCTCCTGCTATCCCTTCAAAGTAGACACGAGGATTGGTCGAGGTGGGTGTGATGGCTACATGGCCGTACAGCCAGTTGTAGCTCTGTTCCCCCAACTTGGTCCAGATTGCAGGCCCAACTATAGGACCAAGAAAAGAAATATAAGACTCGAGACTAGGAGTAAGATAATTAGACCATCGGGAACAGATGATAAGATAGAACAAGAGAAGGAGATACTGAGGGGGATGCGATGGCTACATGGCCGTACATCAAGTTGTATATCTGTTCCCCACACTTGGTCCAGATTGCAGGCCCAACTATAGGACCAAGAAAAGAAATATAAGAAGTGAGACTATAGGAGGAAGAGAGACCATCGGGAACAGAGAAGAAGAGAGAACAAGAGAAGGAGATACCGGGGGGGGGGTGTGGTATAATAGAGGTTGGTGTGATAGCTACGAGTCATGGCCGTACAACCAGATATAGATCTCCTCCATGGACGCGTCATTTGTTTTCCCACGAGAGTTCCGGACCTTTGCTGATATGTTTTACGTCTTTAGCAGCTTGGAAAGAGGTCACAAACAATTAGACTTTGATTATGTATTGCTTTGCCTCACTATTTATAAAGGCAAACAATAGAACTGAATAAATACTGAGATTGGGTTTGCAAGATTATTATAAACCTATACCCTAACGGCTACCATGTGTGCATGCGCAGGTTTAGCTAGCTAGCTAGACTATTCTGATGTGCTGTATGCACAAGAGTTCATACTGGGGTCCGGAACTCTCGTGGAAAAAATAATTTTGCTCCCTGGACGTGGTCGATTGCAGAGATTGCAGAGATTGCAGAGAAATTAATATCAAAATGAAATTTACCCACATAGTAAAACAAGGAAAAACGAGGTGGTTTATTGGTTCATTCACTTGACTCTCAATCCAAGGGTTTGGAGTTCGAATCTCAGTCCGGCACTAACATCCCACATTTGCCACTCTCCACCCAGGTGTAAATGGGTACCTGTCAATCGCTGGGGTAATGATAATTACAGGGCTTTCGGGGAAGAAAATTACTGAAGCCAATAAGGCTTTCTCGGGTTAAAAAATACTATTGTTATTATAAGACACCCCCAGGTCTCGAGTACAAAATTGACGAAATTACCCCTAAGAAAAATATTTTGTTTAAAGGAAGGGGGGGGGAGGGGGGTACATTGTCACAAGCACTCGCAAAACGACATAACTCGAGATGCAAATCACTTCAGAAAGAAATAGGAGGCAATTATTAGGTGCATGAGAACAAACCTGGATGAAACAACACTGATTCTTTACCTGGAATTCCGGTCACGTCCCCATAGCCAACGTTGAGCGTTCCGACGTGTGCTCCGTACATATGGAACCAAAATATGAGACACATGGATTGGTCCTCGTCAATGACGTCACTATAGAAGCGTGCTTTCTGCTCCAGCTGAGTTGAGCTGGTATCGATGGCTAGGTAGTGACCTATTGAACATGAGCAGGTTGACCTCGGGTCAATACAGTTATTTTTGTGTATATAAGCCTTCTTTAAAATGGAAACGTTCTATTAAGACCGTCAATACTACTGGGCCAGAAGGGATTAGACCACACATCGAGGTCACTGACAGGTGGCTATCTCATTAACTCAGCTAACTCTCAACTAACATAAGAAAAAGAGGATCATGGGGGATCAACAGGCACCGATTGGGGAAGTTTTCCATATAGAGGGAGCAAGTATAGCTACAAGTAGGACAGTGGGGCTTTAAAATACAAGAATATTGACTTCTTTTATGGGGGAAGAACAAAAAGAAAATTGTGATCTGGAAACAGGGCTAAATGCCCTCCTATGGTTATCAAGAGCATAGGCAGAGGGATACAGTTTTAATAGCGATTCCGTAAATAGAAAAGTAGCGGTCAATATGTACCTAGTTTCCGCGTTGAGATACGTCAAATCGATTTTCTTTGTTATAATAATTATACTTGTCTTTAGTGTATTCATGTTTAATGCATAAACAAAACTTTAACCTTCTCAACTTGTAATAAGAAAAACACATTTATTCTTTTTAGACGTTCATTTTTTTTGTTTTCATGAGATTTGTGTGGATCGATAACAAAAGCAAAAACAGCTATAGTGTAGGCCTATATTAAAGCGCTGTACTCACACTAAATACAAATATGATACACAAATGACATATCCCTCGAACCGTATGCCATGATAAGTACTAGCCAAGAATAATAAAGCCATGTGGCCACTTCCTGCAAAAGACATGAATAAAAATGTGAAGGCCCACCACTTTTAGTCTGAGTGGTGTGATCTGCGGGGGGTCCGGTCCCGACGGTTGAGGTGCTTCCAGTTTGAATGCTCCAATCAAAGTCGTCGTTGGCGTCTTGGACCCACGAGCACAAATCGTCCTCCTCAAAGTCGCAATCCCAAGGAAGGGGAACGAATGGAGGTAATGTTGCCAATGCTAAGAGATAGAGAGAGAGAATAGAGGGATTGGAAAGAGAGAAAGAAAAAAGAAGAGGGTGAGAAAGATAGAGAAAGAGAGACAGAGAGAAAGAGAGAAAGGCAGTGACACAGAGTAAGAGAGGGAGGGACAGAAAGGGATAGACAGACAGATAGAGAGAAAAAAAGAGGGGTGAAATAATAATAATATTTATTTTTTATATAGCGCTTAATACTAATGTCTCTAAGCGCTTTACAAATATACTATTACTATAAGAGATGGATGAGGTAGGTGTAGAGCGAGAGAGGAGAGGGATGGGGAAGAGAGACAGAAACGGAGAGGAAGAACATGAGAGAGAAAAGCCTTTTCACTCGATTGTTTGGCTTGCTTAAAATAAGCGAATAATTAGGACCGAAGTTTAGATCAATGCAAAAATAGGTCAAAAATTATAATTTGACTTTCGTACACGTATTCTGAGTAAAACTTTCACTTTTCAAAAAGATTTTTTTTGAATTAACTGAGAATATATTCTTTCTATAAACACTACCCAAGTAAAAAAAGAAATGTTACGATGTAGGCCTATATAATATTCTTAGGCGCCCCCTTTCTGCCAACATTGCGATGACTATATAGCGAAAGTGGGCTCCGTGTTAACCTTTATTCAACAAACGCTAATGAGTAAAACATGATCTAAAAATAATTTTGAATTACTTAAGTAAACAAACAAATTTATGTTTGCATTATAATTGAATTACAGCATGACTGTCTTAAAAAACAAACGAGAAATTCGTTTTGACATGCAGATTATTTCGAGCTAGTGTTTGTACATTGTATTCTCTGATCGGAGATAATTACTGATTAGTAGATAAAAATATTTATTTATAAACCATCAAAGAAATTAGTGGTAGATACGGTCCCATTATAAGTGATAATGCTATCTACAGCATATAACGCACTATATATTTCAAACTGTTCATGCTTTAAGATATTATATCAAATCAACGAGGTGAAGTTCACTTTGTGATAAAGATATCACTTAAAATTCCTGCTGTGCTGATTATTGTCACTCTACAAATCGTTGTCGCATAGTTGGGTGCAGTTGGTGGCGTATCTTAGATAATATAATTACATTATTAAGATGGAATTATATGTACTTTGCAATACGTACGACAGTACATATGAATAAGAATGAAAAAGATTCGTTGTAAATATCTTAATTTGTCATTAATTTCTTTTGTGACACAGCACTTGTATTTTTTTGGAAAGTTTGTATATGTTGTGATTTGATTTCTTAATAAAAACATAAATTAAAAAAAAAAAAAATGAAAAAGATTTGACGGTAGAGGCATAGCATTTGTAGATTAAAGGTCTCAATTTGCAGGCAAACAAAATGAAAAAGTTAAATTCTAACGGCATTTGAAAGGCAATACTAATTTAGAACTTTCCTCAAAACGAAAGGGCTTGAAAATGGCTTTTAGTGGGAAAATAACGAGCATTAGTTGTCAAATCGACTTAAGTGACTGTATTCACCTAAGTAATAGTCTTCAAAGCATTTATAATATGGTACCATATTTCTGTAAAAATATTAAAGTCGCAGGATCTTGCATTAATATTGTAGTGGGCATTTTGTAATGTATTATGGAGAAATTAGTGTACATGTATTTATTTAATTTCTAATTAATTCTTCTATATTATTGATGTTTTAACATTCTTTTGTGGGTAATATCTATACCTGAGTGAGATTCACAGGACCCATCTTCGATTCCGATGTCATCCAATGCTATAATCGAGGAGGGGCCGTGCAGCTCTCCAGAAAATAAGATCTGTATATGGAAAATTGCAACTCATGTTCAGAATGTACGCCACAACAGGAGTAGTTCTAGAGGGCTTTGCGCGCTCTACCCCCATTCCTCAAGCGCACACAAAAACAAAGAAATTCTTGATTATAAATTAATACAAACGAGGGCACATGTAGAAAACAATAATGCGGAGCCCCAAACACCATCCACAGAGTCCCCAAGCCCCGGCCCCAAGCTCCCCCCAATATTCTCTCAGAACCACTGATTTGCAAAAGATTGCAATAAACCGTAATACAATATACTTTCTGTTTACTCTGCGTATTGTTTATCACAATAATATTTTACAATGGGTTTTACAGAAGATAAAAGGTGAAGATATATCTTGCTCTTGTAATCAAGTCATCCCATGCTACTCCATATACCACTAGGACAATTACACCGGACAACTTTACCCCCCGGAACGCAATTCCCGGACAATCCTTTGACCACTCACTGCACATAGGTCAAAGACCTCCGGAAAACTACCGCTGGTCTTATATACTCACATGACTTGAATGGTCCTTCTGTGCCAGCCATAGCATTCCCTGCATCCACTGGTCATCATGTGAACCAGTCTTCATCCACAGTTTGACATCCGGGTATGTAGAACCAGCAGAGGTGACTGAGAGTGCGTTTTTGCTGTCGCCTTGGATGATATACCGAAATGACAGGCATGCCCCGTTGCCTCCAATAAGCGGAAGTTCTGGGGAAACCAGGGTGCTTGGTCCTGTGTTGCCATTAGAGCCGTCTGCTTTTATTTGCAGATGCCAACCTGACCATGTAAGAGTTAAACAAAAAGGGGTATCAATGACTTGAACATATATATTAAAATGTATAATGATATGATTGCCAATTTCTGCTGAGACATGAGACATTTGAGATTTGGAGAGAAGGGTAGAGAGAGGGTGGGAGAAAGAGATAAGGGGAGAAAAGGAGAGAGAGAGAAAGAGAGAGAGAAAGGTGGATGAAGAGAGAGAGAGAGAGAGATGGGGGAGACGAGGAGAAAAAAAAGAGAGAGACATAATAAGAACACTCCTTGGCTTGAAAATGAAGACTATTATTTTGACAATACATCTCTCAGTCTGCCTGAATTCTTTACACGGAACATAAATTAATGATTGAACTATTATTGACCAAAACAAATTTGAAAGGAAATTTTCTAATTTCATTCCAACGCACTGATCCCCTCATTTTGTCGAAAAGTAAACATAAACTCAGAAGAGAAATCGTCACATTACCATTCTTTCAAATTACTTAGTCTTACTAATATATCTAAGAAAAGGCAATTTAAATTTTCTTCACAATGTTGTCCATTTTGAGGTAAAATGAGGGAGAGAACGCCCAATTCTCCATGGCCTCCCCAATGTCTTAATTACAAATGAATTCAAGCGAGGCATGTGTAGAAATGAATTCAAGAACCCCAAGCACACAAAGCTCCACAAAGCCCTCCCCCCCCCCCAAAAAAAAAGCTCCAAAAAAACTTTCCCCCCTCCCCCACATACAAAATTATTTTAAAAAAAAAAAGGAAAATAATTAAATAAATAAATAAATAAAAATAAATAGATAGATAAATAGATGAATAATTAAATAAATAAATAAGTAAATACATAAATAAATAAATAAATAAATGAATGATTAAATAAATAAGTAAATAAAATAAACGAATAGATAATATTATCAAAAATGTAGAACTGCCCAAGAGAAGAGAAATAACGTAATGTAGTATATGTGCTTCTAAATTCCTACCACTTTTAGCGTTCGTGTTGGCCGGGGCTTCGGGTGTCACCACTCCGCTTGATCTCGTCCAAAGCAAATCCCCATTATCCTTCTCGTTTCGCCAATCAAACAGACCCGTCTCAAAATCGCAATTAAATCCCGGCACATCGTACACACATCGTACTATAGGTGTAAGAATAAGAACGATAATCGCGCACAATACAAACACATTCATGTTATTCCTTTTTGTTATGAACCGCGACAGAATTGGCTACCATGTTACACTGTGTATGCCCATCGTAATCCAATATCGCCTTAACTATTGGGATTAAATAAAGCGTCTAATTAAAGTAAACAACTAGAAGAAAAAAACCCGGTCACACCGAGGAGTTCGATGGCACATCGACTTCCATTGAACAAAAATCACCTTACCTCAGATCAGTTATATTCATTTATCATCGTTTAGGATTTTTATTCCTTTCTCTCTATGATTCAGTGAAATCAATACTTATATTTTGAGTACATACCTCTTTACAGAGTATGATCGTACTATACTGGGGTGTGTGCGAGCATGAATAATGAAACAATCATGAACAAGGTAAAAACAAAAGTGATCACGATTCACAAGTAGGCCTATACGCTTATCTTTCTTATTACTACTTTCTACGTTGTACATTATGATGGCAGATAAGGTGCACATTTTGATCACAGTTCCATATTGCGTTAAAAAATGCAAAATGTATTAGGCTTTTTTAATTTTGCATGGAATATGACTAAAAACAACCAATCAATCAAGTTAACTTAAAAGCTCAGCTTACTTGAATTACATGAATTTATAATTAATAGGAAAACTTTACTGAAAATTTCCCTCCCTCCCTCCCCCCCCCCTTTTTTTTAAAACTTAAAGGAGAAGTTAAACAAATCCCATCATCCCCCCCCCCCCCCAGAATACTGGTGGATGGGAATAGGGCACTGACCGGCTGTGATCGGACTTGATCTGAGTGGATTCAGCTTTGAGTCCGGGGTTCGCGGTGTGACTAGAGTATAAAGTTTCTTTTTCGGGTCAGAATATGGGTCGAAGAACCTTTGGAACTTCTTGAAGTTCGTTGTTGATTTATCGCACCACCGATTATCACTAAAAAAGATCGCAGTCAAAATCAACAACAAACATTACAATCTGCGTATATTGGCTGGGGAATAGGCCTCCTTGAAAATAGATAACTTGACCTAATTATAGTTAATCGAATATATTTGGATTGCGTGCAATCAGGAGGGAAACCATGACAACACCCGGGACTGTAATTATATGCTCCCGATAAATATCTTTAAGATACCCATGGACGATGACTATCACCGTCTCAGACAACTACCCCTAAAGGCGTATCCGAACAATTACTCCCTGGGCAATCACCCCCCCCCCCCCCAGGCAAATACCCCCTCGAGGACAATTGCCTCCCAAAAATTACCCCGCCCCCCCCCCACCCCCAAGGTAATAATCCCGTAAAATTCGCCCCCACCCAAGGACAACTGCCACCGAGAAGCCCACCCGAGGACAATTACCCCCAACCCTGAAACTTACCTCCTAGGACAATCACCCCGCCCCCAGGGCGACCAACGAAAACTACCCATGAGGACAATTACCCCCCCCCCTGTTCATTAAAGGGGAAGCCTGATAATAGACTCTAAGTTGGTTTTAATAAAAGCAGACTGTCTTAATTTATTCAGGGGGTAATTATCCTCGGGGGTAATTGTCCTAGGGTGGAATTTTCCGGGGGTAATTGTCCTCGGGATGATTGTCTTCGGGGTTATAGTTCTCCAGGGGCTAATTTTTTGGGGGAGTAATTGTCCTAGAACTATTATTTCCGGATAACTAATCCCGCAATACCCACTTTACAAGAATATTAAACATATCTTGATACCTATGGGGCAACTAATAAACTCTCTGTTGAGAGGATGAAATTGCTATTATAATATACATGGCATAATAAACCGGGGGGGGGGGGTACGAAATGAGAAGGACGAGAGAGCAGTGGCGTAATAAGCAAAAACGTTCGGGGGCAGAAAAAAAATCCGCATCACCCAAACTCTTACATGTTACAGGCAGGCACCGCGGAACGTTTTTCAAAGTCGGGGGGCTAAAGTATTTATCATCAGGTAGAGCAAAGCGAGCGAAGCAAGTGGAGTGTAGATTGGCGTGGGGTCCACTGGGAAGCCCCGCCGGGGGTTATGGGGCGTAGCCCAATGAAGCTCAGGCGTTTTAGGCATTTAATTACGATCGGATGGGCAAATTTTGTTACCTTATTTGTGACACTGGCATGCAGATCACTAATTAGAGTGGGGTTAAGGGGGCGTAGCCCCCAAAATCTAAGGGGTATTAAGTCATTAATTAGATGAGCATCTTAGGGGCTGTCTTAGGGCCCTTGGTGGGGTCCAGGGGGCGGAGCCCCCGGAAGCTCAGGGAAAAACCGTGCCATTTAAGCAACAATTTTAAATCACTGGTATCGAATTAGAAATAGACCACGTTTGAATTTGTATAAGGGGGCAACAGCCCCAAGCCACTCCCCCCCCCCCCCCATCATTAAGCCAATGCAAGGGAGCATAGTGAACGAGAGGGGTGAAGGTGACGGAAGAGACTACCTCCTCACAGGTTGTTGTATTTAAGAAAAAAATACATTTCTTAGCAAAAAACTATGGTATACAAACAAGCAATATACTTTTTCCACGCTTCACTTTTCTACGATATATACTTGTAAATTTTAAAGATACTATGTCCCTCTTTGCAGCCAACATCGAATTCTGTAGAACTTTGCAGGAATTATGAATATGTCATGTCCTATCTGTGAAATTTAAACGTTAGCAGTGTCCTAAT
>JARBES010000125.1:23350451-23361442 GCA_030265145.1 Strongylocentrotus pallidus
GGGGTTTGTTTTGTTTTTTTAAGGTAGAATTTACGTTACTATCCTATTTTTTTTTTACCGGTTTCGGAGGCTAGGGGAGGGGGGGCCGGTAGAATCGGCCCGTGGATCCGCGCCTGACAGCAAGCACCTACAAACTCTGACATACAATGTATACACTAACCTCGTTAGATGTTATTAAACCCCTAATGTGGACCTGGCCTGCAGAATAAAGAGGGGAAATAGAATGTTAAACCGCACACGAATTGTCTGCGTCGGCTGTACATATTCTTTATCAGCTAAATCATTTTAGAACAAAACAATCTTCAGACAATATTATGATTTACGCAAACGATTTATGTATTGTTTTCATTGTCGCTGGTAAGAGAGCGCAAAATATTGATGACGAGGGATAGAGATACATCCGCAAAGTAAATTGCCTGGTTTTCTTTTTGGTCTCAGATACATGCAACATTAACAATCTTTTAGAAGAGAGGGGGGGGGGGTAATAATAACGCCATAGAATACTTGACTATGATCAAAGACTGTGATGTCAATTTGATCTTGCTCCGAACCTTTTGAGAAGAGCGCCATCAGAGTTGGAAGAAGACGAAAACAAAACTGTGCCGAACACGGAGAAGACATGCAGTGGCATTGTCGGGAGCAGTCATTGATCGTGAAGAAAAAAAAGAGTTGTACCTTATGAGGAAGACTCCCTCAACCCCCTCCCCCGGATCATCAATCTTGGATTAAAAAAAAACGATTACCCATAGTCCCATACCCCCAGTTACCCTAAGACTAGTCGTGTTCGTAAGTGAAGGGTCTGAGCAGGCTCAGTTCTGCATTGGAGACATTTTGAGGGTGATGATGGTGGAGGGGAAGGGGTGGGGGCTTCAGGGAGCACCGACAGTCCGATGGCTTCTTTTGCAAGTAAGGCCAACAATACTCTTTCTCTCTTTCTGTCTTTTCGAGGGGTCAGGACTCACGGAGCGCAAATTTCGATCGAAGATAATTATAGCGACTGAAGGAAATGATTAAACTTTGTATTCTACCAACAAGGCCAGGCTTTGACAAATGTTTGACACTGTTTTATATGCGAGAGAGCGCAGTGACCAAGCAACAGCGTTTGCTTTCACTTTAGTTTGAGCACTCTGGTCAAACGGGAACAAATTAAGTCACACTCTTCGTTCTCTAAAATGGGGTTAGGCAGCTTCAATTAATTATCTCGCACTTTCAAGGGAGAGATTATTCTCTTTTCCCATTAAGAGGATGAGAAGAACGAGATGATGAAGAAGAAGAACAAGAAAAAGAACAACAAGAACAAGAACAAGAATACTATGATGATGATGAAGAAGAACAAGAACAAGAAGAGAAAAAGAACAAGAGCAAGTAGAAAAAAATGATGACAAAGAAGAGGAAAAACAACAACAACAACAACTCCAATAAAACAAAAAAGAAGAAGAAGAAGACCTCAAAAAAAGATACATTGACAGAATGAAAACGATCGTTGATTATAATCAATAACAATTAAGTCCCTCTCTTAAATAAAAATGACTAAATCTTATAGGCTCAATTTGTTCATAATCAAAGACAGATACTTGTTTACGAAACATCCCCCAGGTTAAAATCATTCTCTGGATTAAAGTATTATTCCAACAAAATCTCACCCTAACTAATATCTGTCGAGTGTATACTTTGCATATAGAGTATACACGTTTTTTCTTCCATTCTGGATTATGCATTATAATTTGTAAAGTATAAAAGCAATCGCACGATATGCAGATATTCATCTTACACTCCATGGCAACGAAATCCGATTCTACACAAGGGAAATCTTTTCATCCTTCATGTTCATCTTTAAGTAGGATGGATCAAAAGGGTGAAGCATTAGAAAGCAGTTTCATTGGGACAGCTAGTATCATAGTATCTTGCATCACTCGGAATTCGTGGAATTCTTGGAAGAATTTTACTATGTTACGATCATAATGAATAACCAGGAATAACAGAAATTCTGAAGCCAAACAAAATTGCATGCATTATTAATGTTTTATGTTTAAAAAGTACAATATGAAAGTGTTGTTTACTCTCTATTATATGTATATCTGTAACATCTATTAAATTTAGTCAAAGTTTATAGTTAAATACGATAAGCTGTTGATACTTTTATCTTGATCAATATTTGAATCTGTATTTACTGTACGAATTTTTTAACACACGAACTTCTTTGATATCGAGACTGTACTCATTTAAATTGATTACTGATGTATAGGTTTATTGCCAAAGTTTGAGAGATTATTTGACTTGATGTACAATCACGACATATTCCCATTTATAGTTTATGCTCTTATATAGTTTTCTAAAGAAATACATTGTGAACCAGTTATGACCAATAAAATCATTCAAATTAATATAAATTAATGATAATAATTTTACGTCTTATATTGTGTTCACATTCTCAGCTCCCTGGGAGCATTGCAATAAGGCGCCATTTGAAGTCAGCATCCGGGCACCTCTTTAACACCTGGACAAAGAGAACCAATGCTCTTCAGTTTTACAATTTTTACAGCTCTATCGTTTGGGGAAATGCTTTTCAATTCACGCGTTTACCTGTACGATTAATCATTCACTGTGTAGCGAATTGCTCGTTCAAACAGAGGCCAATGGGGGATATAAATGTTTGCAAATACATTTTATCATTCGCACATCGGCACCCACAGTATTATGACATAATAATGTGCGCAGACCGGGAGTAAATGCCGTTAGTATACGATTGGGAAAAGTGGGAATGTGGTGAATCACGAAACGAATTCAACAAGCAAACTTAACAACACTCTCTTCATTTAACTGTTCGTTGGTAATGTCTCTATTCCCTAGAAGAGACTGGACGAGAGAGAGAGAGAGAGAGAGAGAGTGAGAGAGAGAGTGTGTGAGAAAGAGAGAGAGAGAGAGAGAGAGGAAGAGAGAGAGAGAGAGAGAGAGAGTATTGTGATGTTTTATTCAAGCAGCAACACCAGGGGAAAATGATTAAAAACCAAAGGAATCCAAGAGTTTATAGAGAAAAGTCACGTGAATAAAAATATTCTAACGCTAAAACATGTTCTTTTGCAGGGTCTTGCGGTCCTGACTTGACCCCGTGTTAAGTTATTAAGTAAATCGTGCCGCTTGTTTTTCACTTATTTAAAATTTATAAATTAAACCATAATTAATCATTAGTGTAATATCGGCATCATAAGTAACGCGTTCGTACGAAGTATTCAAATTTGTTCGCTATTTTAAATTCTGACAAAAGAAAAAAAACAGGGGGGGGGGCAAAGACTTATAGGTGTAAGAGGAAAGATTGTCTTGCTGATCTAACTGAATGACTGACGACCCCGTTCCCAAGTAAAGCCATTTAGGAAACCGTACCAACCTGATTAAGATACGTTCTCTAACTTCTCTATAACAATAAATAAGCTGCGCCTCTCTTAACCAGTAGAATGCGACGCCCCTCCCAATCCGTGATTGCATCGTGAAAGTGATGTGATACAACTGGAAAGTGGCTGAAGTGCCCTTCTCGACATGAAAAGTGGTCCTTTTTGGTATCATTTTCAGCTCGACAGCAGACATGGCAGATGCTCTTTTTGTTTGTAACAGTGTCATTTTCAGTGTCGTCATTATGTTGATGTATAAGAGAAGAGTTGCCGCTTGATATACCATTGTTTACTGTTTTTTCAAAACCCTGTCGGCAAAATATATAATGCTAATTTTGAAATCATTTTCCGACCCCACCCACTCTCCAATCAGTAAGGAAAAGCGACGCTCAATCTATTTATAACTAGGTAATTTGATACGGTGATTCTGTCAAGCTAGATGAGAAGTAAGAGGAAAAGGAGGAAGAAGGAAACGATTACCCGAATCAAGACAAAGTTGAGAAAAGGAGTGGACGATGATGACATCCGTTACTTCCATGATTGGGAGGGAGAAGGGGTGGAGGAGAAGGGGAGGAGGAAGAGGAAGAAGACAAAGAAGACGATGAAGAGGAGGAGGAGGTGGAGGAGGGGAAGGGGAGGAGGAGGGAGGGGAGGAGGCGAATACAAATGATAATGGTGTGGACGCGGTGCGTCGACTAAAAACGAAAAGGGTCATAAGGTAGTGAACAGGACGGGTGTCAGAAGCCAATTCGCATCGTTAGAGGACGGGAACGCCGTCCTCGTCCACACAAACGAAAAGCCCCTATTGAAAGAGGAAGGAAGACAAAGTGAGATGAAAGAAGAAAAGAAGAACTTGGTATGACCAATATATTTAAAGAGGGGAAAGGGAAAAGAGGAAAGAGAAACGGGGAATTAGACAAGGAGAAGGGGAGGAGGAGAAGGAGAGGAGGAGGAAAAAGAGAAAAGGGATAAGCGAAGGAGGCGAGACGACCTTACTAGAAAATTAAAGCCCGAGATCGGGGAATAAATGACATTTAAAAAAATTAATCTCAACAAAAGTTATTTTCATCTCCTATAGTAACATCATAATGATGATAAAAATCAGAAATTCATTTCAGAAACAAAATGCTAATGTGTATGTTTGATAATGTGAAAGTGAAATTAGTGTTTTTTTTTTTTTATTATTTTGATAGGTTTAGGTCCAGATGTTGATGAGGCAATGTTCCTTGGGAGGGGGCGTCTATTGAATGGTTATGAGTTCAATAGTGCTAATATTTTCATGAGTTGAGAGATTAACATTCTATTCAACGAGGCGTCAGCCGAGTTGAATAGAATTAACGTTAATCTTTCAACGAATGAAAATATTTGCACTATTGAACGAATGAAAAACATTCATTATTTGATATATTAAAGTTGGATATATTAAAGTTGGAGTCAAGCCTTCTCGATTACATGCATTCAGGTTGCCTTCGCGTCAGATACACGCAGGGATACGCGCACGGCAGAGAGATACGCAGTCTGCATATAACCAAAAATGCACGCCCTTGCAATATAACATCTATTGAACATCATGTGACCAACAATCCTCTAATCAAATGACAAGGATCCACGTAGGTGTTGTATAAATGTAAATATACACCACGAATCTATGATAGATAAGAGCTAAAGAGCTAATTCAAGTACAGCAATAATCATGCTGAAGAGAAAAAAAATATCGTCAATAGTGGTCGCTTTGACGATTGGAACACTAGATGGCGCTATTACAAAAATAAAGAATCCAACACAAACTCTTCTATTCTCAAAAAGCTGTGTATTAAGCTGTTTTCCCTATAGATTTCTTTTTAATCCATTGATGGGTAAAGATTATCGGTGTATGTAAGTTACTCAATTCTAATTAAATAATTTTTTTTGGAAAAATACAACAACAATTTATTTTGAGGATGGTGATCGATTGGACGACATTCTTTATCGCCCATATTAATTTTTTTTTTTTTTTTTAGAGGTTGACGCTTTTGCGTCCTCTAGGAGTATAGTCTCGCCTTCATGACGCTCCTGGTTTTTAGGAACATTCTTGACAAGAACACTGATGAAAATTAAAACGAGCAAGGCGTCAAGGCGTCGACGGAATGAACATATTTTCAGCCTTGACAGTACACAGTATTTGCCTTTTGAGCAGAAAAAAAAAGGTTCTCATGCTAAGGGAAAGATGAGGAGGGGGAGACACTTTATACTCTCTCCTTGACGACACTTCAGGTTTTCAGGCACATTCTTGACTTGTTTACATTACCCAATATCAATCATCAAATCTAACCAAAATTAATAACGATGTAATTAGCATCATCTCACACCCAGAACATCAGCCTTCCTTTCATGATAATATACTTTCAAAGATATAATTTCTATTTCTGCTCATAGACAGATTCATACAAATTTATTACCGCTATAGAATATCATGAGTGAGAGACAACACCACACCAATCTTCATGATTCTTTCTGCGGTTACTTAATCATCGAGTACTCCGCCTCCATGACTAGCACTACAGGGTATGTCAACAACAAAAAATCAACTTGGTATAATTGCGACGTGTGTCTACTTGAAAGTATCTCTTATATTGAGAATAGTTTACCCTTGGTAACTATCACAAATAACAATCAGGACACTAGTTATCCTGTATGAAAGCTGCTCTCTACTTTCATCGGAAAACTAAACCCTCTTAAAAAAATACCAATTGCCCCAAAATATTCAAAAAATAATGTTGTCATTGATTGTATATATGTTGTTTTTATCGTGGAAAATGATGTATAAAACTAATATTTGCCCAAAAAAGATTTCTTTTCTGGAATAACTTTTAAAAGGCCATGATAACAATTATTTACATACATCAATTACAAAATGAGTTTCAGCATTTTATTCAACAATCTCAATTTTTCATTCAGAACATTCAATAATCACGCTAGAACTTTGAATTAATCAGTAAATGAAACAAGAAGAGTAAATGCAACATGTTAGTTACTATTCAATCATTATGATGCCTTGATCCTCATTTTCCACAAATTGGTTCATCTTTTTTTTTTGGTACGCCCTGTACACAAGCAACGTCTCAATGCACGCATCTATCACGTTTGCTATTAATATTTCAGCTCCTGCCTACGGTAATCTTTATTTCCATCATAAGGCTTTAAAGTAGAACGAAAATGATTGCATAAACATCATCTTCTTCATTTCAAGATCAGAGAAGTATACTCCCTTGATAGGAGGGTGATATTGAGTTGGTCTCTTTGAAATTAATTATTCAAAAATTGGGGACTCAAATTTCGATTATTTCTTGGCCATGTCATCCCGAGGTGGGGAATCTGAACCCTTCTTTCGGTTTCTATCTCTCTTTTCTTCCTTAATGATCATCTACCACCACCACCCCCTCTCTCTCTCTCTCTCTCTCTGCCTCTTTCTCTCTCTTTCTCTCTCTCTCTCTGTCTCTCTCTCTTTCTCTCTTTCTCTTTCTTTCTTTCTCTCTCTCGTCATTTTATTCGGTTTCTCTCTTTCTCTAACTTATCCTGGCCATTATCTTTGTCCCTTTCACTTTCAGTCATTTCTCTATTTTCTCTCTCTCTATCATTCTCTCCCTCAATATCTATATGATTATCTCTCTCTCTTTTTCTCTCTCTCTCACTCTCTCTTACACTCATTCAATCGTTCTTTAGAACACTGCATCGCTCTCCCCATTTCTTAATCTGTAATTCTCTGTTTTATTTCATCCCCTCCTTCTTTTCATTTGTCTCTTAATCTTTTCTTTTCTCATTCCTACCCATACGCCCCCTTATTTGCTTTGATTTCTTTCTCTCCTTCTTTTCATTTGTTTCTTAATCTTTTCTTTTCTTTTCTTGTTCCGTCACATCCGCCCCCTTATTTTCTTGAATTCCCTTAGCTATCCACTTCAATCAGATCCTCGGATTAATATAGATATCTGTCAGATAGTGAGGTCGAAGAAATTTGACAAGTGAAATTATAGACCACCCCCTCCACCTCCCCCTCCCCCGGAACTCACGATCTACCCCCTTAATAGGATAGTAAGTGTCAATTTATCATTACTTCACTCATGCGTAACCATTCACCCTTTGCGCTTGACTGAAATTACCGCCGATTTCCCCACCTGCTTTCATACGTGCGCGCGCAATCAATGACGTATCTATACAGGGGCACTTTCTTACTAATCGAGTCGTGAACAGGTAAACAAAAAAGCAAGGAAAAGATAGAAAGGAAAGAGAAAAATAGGACAATAACGACGAGAAAGAAGACGCATGGGTTTCTCCATATACACCCCGCCTAGCTAATCAGTGCCAATGGTACCCCCTTTTTTAATTTGTATTTCCCCGAGTATGACAGGTTTGATTTGATTTGATTTGATTTATTGATTTCTATATCATATTTCAAATATACATAGTTTAAACATACATAATGTCCATCAGTGTGATATAATTTACGTTTCAAAGTACAATACATGATACTCATACTGTATATAACATAGACAATACATAGGAGAACATTATTCACCTTTACAATTTACATGATATAGGAGGGATACAGCGTAAGTATGAAGCTTGAAATGCTTGCAGCCCTCGATTAAACTATTATTAATTAAACTAAACTAAACTAATCTAAACTAAACTAACAGCCTATGAAACACAATGAAGAGCGAGAGTGACTTGCAATAGAGAGAGAAAAAAGATAGAGAGAAGAGGGAAGACTATACCCCTCCCCCATCGTCCCATGGGAGGACTCACGCTCTTGCTACACCCACCACTGCTCAAAATCAAACCCGATACAGCAACACCATATGAAATCAAACAGATGGAATTTCAATTTAGCTTGGATTTCCTTTAATACTTTTTTTTAAAACTTTATTCCGGTGTTGACGGTCAGTAATTAATAAATACCAAACTAAACATCAACCTCCAAAACGGTATAGAAGTTTTATTTTCACAGAATTTATCCTAATTTATGTCTACGGATTATGATGAAATAATGCCTTTTGAAACGATGTAGATTGCAGATGTCCAATTAATGTATTTTATTTAAGTAATTAGATAGTTCAGATAATAGAATTTTCATAATTTTTTTACTTTTATTTTTATTATTTCTATTATTGTTGTTGATGATGGCGGTTACATTATGATAATCATTTCACGTTTTTACATTCTCATAATGAGGAGATAACAGATTTCACCATCTTTACCAAAATCTTCACCAATACGGATTTTATAATAAAAACTTTCACATGAATTCGATTTTGTTGGACTAATCATTCTATTACCAACATCAATAGCAATTTGAAATATCAAATTATACTCTGTTTTGTGAGTGCTCTGTGTCTAATTTGTTATTGAATTGTTCCCAAATTAACGAAATTGGCGGGGTGTCTTATTTGTGCAGTGAAGTGTTTTGTGATTTTTGTCCTATTGGGACGTAATTATGACGTCACGGATGAACGAACAGATGTCTTTAATTACATCTTGCCCTTCAGAACCAATTAATACGTCAGAGTATATTACAAACAATGATGATGATTACAGAGATAGAGGTAATTAGTAATTTTGTTGTCATCAGTGTCTCTTTGTTTCTGCGAAAATGGATTATCTTATTAAAAGCAAAAAACGATACCAAAAACATTTCTCTAATCGCCTGTCTTTCTCTATTATACCCCCTCTCCCTCTCTCTATCTGTCTGTCTGTATCTGTCTGTCTCTCCCTGTCTCTCTTCGTCTCTCTTTCTCCCTCTCTTTCTCCATGTCTCTCTCTCTGTGTCTCTCTTTCTCCCTCTTTCTCTCTCCGCCACACACACACACACACACACACACACACTCTCTCTCTCTCTCTCTATCTCTCTCTCTCTCTATCTCTCTCTCTCTCTATCTTTCCCACTATCTTCAAGTACCATTCAACCCTCTTTGCCCCACTCATTTCTCCTAACCCTCTCTTTATCTCTCTCCTCGCCTCTCATTTTCCTCCCTTCTATCCCCTTCTCTTTTTCTCATATCGCTCTTTTTATTTCTTTCTTTAAATGAATTGAAATAGGCCTACTGTTTTATTATAACTTGGCAGATCAGAGCCTGCCCACAATTATTCTTTTAGCGTTCTCTAAAAATAAAATCTGTCATTATTATGAGCCACATTTGATCAATGTAGACGCCGTGAATTTCTGAGGTGAGAGAAACGAAGAAAAAAAAAATCATTTAAAACTTAATTTGGTTCTGGAAGACCCCTTTGCAAACCCGACAAAATGTGATAATATTAATTGGTAGATCACGGCTTCATAACTTTATAAATGTGCACTATTATTATTGTTATAATTACACTATGTGGCCACGAACGATGATTACGTAATCGACCCAGTTATGTGTGATAATTTGAATGCAGCGTGAAATGACTATTCTCCTGTGTATGTTGCCGGTAGTATTGGCTCGCTATCTCAAGGGAATGTCGTGTTATACACTGTAACCGCTGAATCTATCATTACCTAATTAGCATTCCATTACAAAAATAAAATAACATCACCAATGTCGTAGATTCTTTGAAGACAAAGTTTGTTCATTATTGAAAAAATTAATGTAAACTTATGCAAGAACATATTCTCCTCATTATAGGGCAACGTGAGGTTATGATATTTTTTTGCATAATTATTATTTTCTACAAGGTTTTGGGTTTGCATTTTACCGAATCAGGTGTTTTTTACAGGATTCTGAGAAAATGAAAGTGAAAATCCGTTGAATATGAATTTCCTGGGTTTTGGCATGATGGGATTTTGAAGGAAAAAAAAGGATTAGCTCATGCGTTACGAAACGTTATAATAATAAATATTAGGAATATTCATTTACTCTACTATTCCATTACCAGAAACCATTCAAAAGCTAATTGTTAAAGTTGGGCAAGCTGAAAGTATCTTCTTTTTTAAAATAAATTTTATTTCCAGGCAAGATGATAACAATACATAGAAAACATCACAGGGTTGACAAAATGATATAACATTATGATATTTAGAACCAGCCAATGCCAGAGGATCACCAAAACGCATTTAAAACTACTGTCGAGAGGCTCTCCACATTGGCTGGTGCATACATAAAACAAATATAAAGAATTGAAAAGATGACTTACCACTTGAAAGAAAATGTGACGAACCCCTGTCTACCGCTGAAGTAAACTTAGCGAAGGAAGGACGAATGGTCGTGTCGTCTTCTCCGAAAAAACTGTTCCGCTCTACTCTAATAACTGAATCCGAAGGAGAAAGACTAACAACGGAATCCGGGGGAGATAGACTTATCCTGTTAATTGAATCGAACCACTGCTCTTTCACACAACTTCAATCGACAAAAGAAGAGGTCGAACTCGTGCAATAGTCTTCGAAAGAATTACGAGTTATTAGCCGAGAGTCTAAAATAACCGAACTCCTTTTTTTCCGCGCTCTGTCTTTGGACTAGATCGGGGGTTTGTTAGCTGAGCGTCTAAGATAACCGATATCATCAAGCTATCGATACGAGTGAGGGCCGGGCGGTCATATAATATGATTGTAAAGAAAAATCAGACGACGCAGTTTAAGGCGAATCATTTGGT
>JARBES010000125.1:23557733-23569560 GCA_030265145.1 Strongylocentrotus pallidus
GTGGCTGGCACAATAGGGATTAGCACTGTGGCACTGGGTGCATTGTATAGGTGGCAGCTTAAGAGTTAAAACGACAGGGAAGTCTCACCGACCCGTAGTGCATAACTGGAGTTTCATTGTATGCGAACAACCGTGCACTTGAGTTCTGCACCGATTGAGGGTTTGGAAGTCCATCTTTAGTAAGATGACCAGGATACATTCCACTCCACGAAACATTCGAAGAGGAAGCGTGTTGCCTTCCGCACCGGAGTCAACCTTCGAACGAAGTTTCACTATGGCTCGCTCATCACGTCTGACCTCAACATAATGCTATCGTTTTGTCGTCCCTGTCATTCAGTTGTACGGCACTGATACCAGACACAATAATCCGATTGAAGGACAAGACATCCACTGCGTCATTCAGTAGTGGTCTGCATTTCACCGTCTGGTGACGTAAAATTGAGCAGATACTTAATGCCAGTCTGTCGGATCATGTGGTACAAAAACTAAACCAGTGGCAAATACATATAACTAACACACCAAACAAAAGAATACATATCTTTCGATCAGTGATTCGGTTAATATCATGTGATAAAGTGGCCTGGGTATTCGACCCAACAAGTGGAAAAGTCTGTTCCAAGACAGAACATAAACTACTTTAAATGACGATGGGGGTGTGGGAGAGGATTTAAATATATATCAACTGCCATTACATCTGTGTACATTTCAATCATTATCCCACATTTCAATCATTTAAATCTACTACAGTATAGCGAATCTATAAAATTCAAAATCTTCTGTTGCAAATGTAAACATGTAATTAGACGGGGGAGGGGTTAAGAATATAAAACAGGCTCTGGATTTCTACTCACTATTTTATTATGTTTTTATTTTTTACATTCGAAATTCGTGTTATTATAATTGTAATACATATGCTTATTTATTATTATCTAAATCTAAGGAAATGTATACTATTTAAAGATGAAGAACTTAAACTCAACGATAATTGCCCTACAAAGTTTAAAAAACGTTCCTGATATTCGAACGATGCAGTAAAACTATCGAAGCATAATGTCGGCCTAGCCTTACTTTGTCTCAGCTTTGTCATTTTTATCTCCAGGTATGTTGGTTGTGAGCGTGGGTAAATGGAAACGCATTGTTGTGGTGCGTGTGTGTGTTCTTTTTCAAGACTTTTGTATGGGATGGTGTCTTGTTTGGGCTTCGGTAGTAAGAGAAAGGGTTATAATTTGCTTCATATCATAACTCATTCCATATTCAGCAAACAAATCTATCGTAATTTGAGAATTGTACATGTATAAAGTGAATCGAATTATTATGTTATGATGAAAAAGAATTATATTTTGAAGAATTATTTAAGATAAAGAGTGAGAGAGAGAGATAAAGTGTGACTTTGTCTGAAAACCACACAAATCTATGTCCGATCCCCATTAGTAATGCCATGATACGGACTGGCACACTCTTTATAACATGTCATAGTATCGTAGGTGAATGAGATATTTCATACGCCCGGCTTCTAACAAGGGTAACAAAAGAAATAAAAACACATTTGAAAGGAACACTCTGTTAGGTTTTACACTGAAACAAATATTGTTATGATCAGTGATTGTTACCTAAGGAGCGTGGGTGCTTAGAAGCTCCAAAACATGTTTGTCGAATAGATTCTTTAGAGTAAAATTACAATGAAAAAATATTTGTCCCAATTTGGGTACTAATTCGTTCCGCTTTGATACAAACATTCCTCTCTAATATAATATGTGAGAAAAACTCAGACAGACATACTCGAAGTGAAAAATTGAAACAATATGTTGGCTTCTGTTTATGACACTTATCCGATATTCAGGTCCACAATCCTCACCAAGATGTCTCATAGATATTTATGTAACATAATGTAATTCATACAAATATGTGAAAACCCTAAACCGTAAGAAAGAAAAAAAAAATACATTTATGCATGTATAGCTATGGCATGCTATACTTGAACATAAAAGGGCTTTCAACCGTTGATGTTGAGAAAACCTGAATTTTGCAGAAACATTATTTTTGGGGGGCAGCGTTCTACATTAGTAAAAGGATATCAGATTTAGAAAGAGTAAATCTAGGCATATATATCATGTATATGGTAAACGAAAATACACAGGTCGTTATCATTATTTCAATACTTTACTTGTTGACATTTTAAATGATCACATTAGATTCCTCCGTCCCCGGTAAACAAATATTACAGATATGTTTACTTATTATATTTATTTAGGCTCTAGCATACTCTAAAATAAGATAGGTACGACATGTAAGATATGTAAAATGTTTATACCCTAAAATATGGGCCAATTTTTTATTACTTAGACGATGATATTTCGGATTTGGTGTGTTGGTGTAGAAAACAAGAATATTTGTTTGTATTAAAACATCAAGTTATAATAAATTCACTAGATATTGCTTTATATTACAAATAGATTTGGGTGAATCATGGACAGACGTTTTTGGTATTTTTTCAGTCTCATCAGCTCCTTTAATTAGGCAACTAGATATTGGCGCTTGGTAAATACCTGGATTGGATTGGATTGGGGTGCCAGGTAAAGATGTCAGAGGTAATAATGTCAGAGGTAAAAATGTCAAGAAATGTCCTACTCCGAATATAAACATACTGCAACAGTGGCGGATCCGGGTTGGGGGGGGGGAGGCACATGGGCACCTGCCACAGATTTTCAGAATTTCGTCCCCTTTAACATGTTAGATAATGAGGCCTAATGTCAATCATGACTAAGAAATTAAGAAAAGACGTAAGAGATTATTAATTATTTCAATGATATCTTCGTTGCAGCAGAATAGACATTTCAGCTGCAGATACTGTAAAAACTAAAATTATTGTATAGTGGACGAAAAAGAGGAAAAGAGACACATATAATGCATGCTCGTTAAATCATGTATATTATGATACTATGCATGTGACTAACCTGAGATTACCATGCAATAAATACGTAATGGGAAATTTGTCAATATTCCGTGACAACTATTCCGTTCCTTACCTGACCTTTAATACCAATATATAACATTAAATTACAAACTAAACATCAGAAGTGAATCCTTCTCCCTTTTAAAGCTGGAAAAACGTCTATCATGCATCATCATGGAACATTGGGCTCAAATGTTTATTCAAACTGCTGATCATTGCCCGAATGTTGAATTTATTCTATAACGACATGGGATCACGAATAATCACCATGATCATGAACAACAATAACAAAACATCTTCAATGGAAAGACCTTTTATTATAAATAGGTTCACTAAATGCAAAGTCCCCTATCCTACAGGGTATTTGGGGGAACCGAGTCGAACAAGATGATGTTTCATACGTAGCAAAAAAGCCTTATCCTTGGTCAAGGATAGACTTAAGAAACTTAAGACATGTTAACGTGGGTGTAGTTTACCTTCTCATTATTCTCACAATACTAAAAACATTTAGTCAAAATTGTTTATGATATTTACTAAGGAGTATGGTTTCTGCAATATATATACTAGGATTGCATTTAACTCTCTATTCCAATGCGCTTATATAGTGTATTTTGCTTGGATCAACACAATTTAGAGGTAACGAGTTAACAATTATATATTATACTCACTGTTTGCCTAGATCCGGCTAAATGCGAAATGAATCGTCGAGTCCACTACTCAGAAAAATGTAACTAAACCGATTGGCAACAAGTGACATGAGAGGTCTATTCTAGAACGTGTTATGAAGGCGTTTACAATGTCCCTTTCGCATGATAAGAAGAAAGCTTGTCTCTTGGTTATGAATCCGGTTTGACAGATGCCCAAACATGCAGTGTGTCGAAGAAAATGCTCTAGAATTCAATCTAATGCAGATTCCCTTTGCACTAATATACTTTGTTCCATCAGATGTTGATGAAGTGACGGATAGCCCGCATGGAATGAAAAACATTAGCTGCGTACGTAGGGCTGTATTTCACCGTCTGGTGACGTGACATTATAAGCAGGTCCCTGATGCAAGTCATTTGGATCATGGGATCCTAAAACAAAACCAGTGGAAATACATATTACTAGAGCTAACAACCAAACAAAAGAATACATATCTCTCGCTCAGTGAGTCGGTCCTGATAAGCATTTTGACGCAAATAGTATCACGTGATAAGGTGACCTGGACATTCCACTCAACAAGTGGAAACCTTAGTCTGTTATTTTAAATAATGATAGGGAGGGGGAGGGACTTCAATATGTATCAACTGCTATTGCATCTGAGTACTTTTTCCAACGTTTCAATAATTTAAATCTACTACACGTTAGCATAATGATCGAGAAAATATTCATGAAATTCGAATGAAGTAGGGAAATATATCGAAGCATAATGTAGGCTTAGCCTTACTTTATTTCAGCTTTGTCATTTTTATTCCCAGCCCTAGTAGTTGTGAGTGTGGGTGAAGGGGACTTATTGATGTGGTGTGTATGTAAAAAGTAAAAAGTGTATTTATTGGATGTAAAAGAGTATGATATTTTAATGCAGTTTAACAGTACTGAGAAGCTCGTCAGAGATTTATTATCGAGGAAGGTCTGTATTATTGTCTTTGGGTGATTTTCACAAAGAACTGTTGGAATTAAGGAGAAAAGAATATTGCAGGGAGTAGAGGGCAGGGAAATTAGCCATATACATGTACAGGAGTGGGAACAGGTGAAGATTTCGTTAACTTTTAACACTAGGTTTAATATTGTAGGCTTGTTGAATAATTCATTTATTTTCTTTTAAAATAAATTATTTATATTATTCTGTCGTTCCAATCTTGGGTATTCTGAGGAGGCTAGGAACATTGTGCGGTATATGTTTGGAAGTTTGGTCGGGTGGTGTGTATTGTCGTCTATGTGTGTCGTGTGTCGCAAGGTGAGGGAGGTAGTAGTGTGTGGATAGGGGTGTTGAGAGTATGTCTAACGGAAGAGGAAATGAGGGAATAGACAAACAAATTATCTCAAGTTGACTTTAATAATCTTGATCATATATATGATTTTTTTTCTAAACAGTTTATTTTATTATTGCAATTTATGTTTTATCCAAAATATCAATGTATAGGCCCTAGCGTGTATACAGTTTTGTTAAGAATGATTAGTACAATATGTTTTTGATTTGAGAGAAAATAATAACAATATCTTTAAAAAATAATTTTAAAAGTGTGTTTGCGTGTGTGTGTGTGTGTGTGTGTGTGTGCGTGTGAGCGTGAAATTTAGTTAGCCATTTAAGTTTCAGGGTATTCCCTAAGTTCATGAATTACATTTTGTTACACAAATATGAATTTGAAATCTTGGTAAGGATGGTGGACCTGGATATCGGGTAAAGTGTCATAAACAGAAGCCAAAATATTGTTTCAATTTCTCACTTCAGATATATGTCGGTTTGAGTTTTTCTCCTATATTATATTAGCGAGGAATGTTTGTATCTAAGCGGGACGAACAAGTACCCAAATTTTGACATGCTTACACTTCAAATAGATGTCCAATGTAATTTTACTCTAAAGAATCTATTCGATAAACATGTTTTTGAGCTTCTAAGCACCCACGCTCCTCAGGTTACAATCAGTGATCATCAAATATTTGTTAGTGTAAAACCTACAAGCGTGAACATTATAACAAATGATTTCAATCTAGGTACGTTTCCTTTCAGAGTGCTCCTTTCAAATTTGTTTTTCTTTCTTCTGCTACCCTTGCGATACTGTGACGTGATATAAAGAGTGTGCCAGTCCGCATATCATGGTATGACTAATGTGGTTTCCAGGCAAAGTCACACTTTTGTCTCTCTTTCTCTCTCTCTTTCTCTCTCTCTCTCTCTTTCTCTCTTTTCTTAAATAACCCAGGGTCTATAGGGTTAGGGAAAACCCATGTCGTTTTACATAAACTAAGAATAAGAAGAAAAAACCACTAAACATCAGTTCCACAACACAATGTGTTTAATTTAGAGCAAGGTTACTTGTAGAATCGTCAAATGTCGGGTGATGATATTCTCTTCATCTTAACACAGATGGTGATGAGCATAAAAATCCTCTTTCTTTACATTTCATCTCCATCTCTCCTCTCTCTGGTATCTCTTTGTTAGGATCCATACAGTACCATGCGCTTAGAAACATGGTATCAAAGGGCAATCCAACCTTCGTAGTAAGGTCAGAATCAGATTGGTGAAAGTTTGAAATAAAACGGACTAATGTTTTACATATCAGATCACTAAAACTATTTGAATCTCAAATTGGCTATTTGGTCAGTGGATTGTGACGTATTCATGAAAAACTCTTCCGTTTGTCATGGACACAAAATCATGAACTTCAGGGTTTTTTTTTCTCCAATCTTGAGAGTCTCTTCTCTCTTGGGGCACTACTCAAAATATATTTCACGGATAGCATAATCCTCTAGAAAGAAAGACCCTCCCGAGTCCTAAATTTTAAATGTTCTATAATCATTATCATTATCATTATAACTAATACAAGTATTTTTATAATTATTTTTCTTCTTATTATTATATTTATCATTATTGTTATCATTATCATAATCATCAGTATTATCGTCATAACTAATACAAGTATTAGTATTATTATTATTATTATTGTTATTAGTATCATTATTGTCATTATATTTATCATGCATGATCATGATCATCATTATTTATAGATAATAGTATTATCATTATATACGCCCTATCATATGCAATCATTGAGGTTATAACTCAGAGAGCTTTGTTGATGAGAAGAGTCTTGTATCAATTCCAAGTCCATGGCATGTTGACCAAGAGGGCGACATATAAGGATGACTTTTAATTTGGACGATGCCTTCAAATCACACTCAACTTCCGATTAAACTATTAAACATGATAAATATACTAGTGAAGAAGAAATAACCGAGTCCCTTTGAAAATCTTGGCTAGAAGAGTTAATATTCTTTTGTCGACGACGAAGCAAAAGCAAGCAAATTGAACTTAAAGGCCCCCAGTATTTGAAGAAAACTCGGAAACGAGTTAAAATTGATGCAATGAATACTGAAGACAGTAATAACGTCATTCGCTAAAGTAAGGATAGTCTGTTACTCATACTAATGTCGATGGAACATCTTTATCATGGCGAAAGTCGTCTTCTTCTTGTTTCGATTTTGTCTTGATTGCTGACCTTTACGCTTGCCATTATAACCGCTGACATTATTATACGAATATCATGTACAGAAGCTACCACATACCTCCTCCTCCTCCATGTGTTCTCAAAAATCAATACCTGTCATGACTGGGTCTTTCACTTCTTTGGGATTTTCTTTCTTCACACCAATGACACTCGACAAAGGACTACTTTCTGGAAATATCGATGACAAATTCATACTTCAAGTTTATTCCTTCTGTTTTATTTAAGAAAATATAAGTTAATTGAACATGAAATATGTAGCATAATATCAATAGAACGTGATATCTGACATAATTTCAACATCTAATATTTATACTTTTATAGCTCATAATAAGCAAGGATGTTTGTATGCTCTTTCAAAGATAATAAAGAAAGTTAATCACTCTACTATCAAATGAATAAATCATCGACATTGTGAGGAAGGGGAACACTATAATGCATATCAGAAGAAAAAAACTACATGTAGTAGAAATTAAGATATAAACTACTGATTTCCTTTCTGATTCGAAATATAACTAGAAATTCTTAAAAACCTAACTGGATCTCGTACATACATTTTATGTATATGCGAAACAAAATTGCTTAACTATAATTGTTGTCTTTACATCATATTTATAAGTCTAACAGCATAAAGTACATTGACATGTCAAAATGACATATTTAATCCTTAAATAAGTAGATCTGATTTAAATTGAACATGAAATTCACAACATAGGTGTGTTCTTTTCACATCGTTGGGCTATAGACTAAAAATGAAAAAGTATGCTCCCCTCCCCTGCTATACAGCGGGTGTTCTTTGTTACCGGTAAAGTGTAACGATTAAAACATGATCTATAGTCCCAAAATAAATCACCGGTATCTATTTCACTGTCAGTACTCTGTTTACCTTGCAACGGACATAGTACAGGTATTTATAACTGTTTTTGTAACGATATATATATATATATACCCAATACTTAAAAAATAATCATTTAATCGCTTGTATAAGAATTCAAATGTAAACCATGAACAAATAAAATGGCACTCTTAAGTCTTTTACATGTTATCAACAGATCCCTCATCTTTCTCTCTCTCGTCTTTCTGTCGTTTCCCCAGCTTGTCACTTTCCATTTCTCGTTTTCTATCTTCATAATTGTAAATATTTGTTTATGATTATTATAAATTTGAGGTGCAATATGTTTAACAATTCTTCTTCATTTCTAATCTTAATAGTATTGTTCCTCGTCAATTGTTGTGAATGTATTGTATTCTTATAAATAATTTTGAATCATACAAATATCTAAATTTTGAATATATCAGTCTTTGGACTGATTTACAAGGAATTTCTTTCAATAAACCGAGCCGAATAAATGACTGGATGAATAAATAAATTATAAATGCCTGATAAGCAAAGAGAGATAGAGGAAGGTACAGTAACTGGGGATTGTACAGAGTAAGGCCCTTAAGAACAAAAATATAATTATGCCTTCACCATGAAAACCAATATAGGAAATAAGTTAACAACTTTAGACAAATTACATATCTATAATACCTTGCATTATTTAGAAACACACTTTTTCGGATACATTGTAATATTTTGAGAACAATAATTTGCTTACGTTGCCACTATTCCATGAGCACTTAGAGAAACTTTTCAGTATTAGAAATAGCATTGGAAGGAGGCAGCTGCTCATCCCCCGTAATAGCGGGAATGCATGACTGTGTATTATATTTGCAATGTATGCTTTCAGTCGATTAGAAGGTGTGCTACCCCATCATGTGATTATCTACCTACATCTGTCTATCAAATAAACGCCATTTGCAATAATGAGCGCAACGCCTTGATACTTTGCAAGCGTAAACGTTACATAGTCTACTGTCGACGGCATAATGAAATCGGTCAACATTATGAGAGCATTATAATAGAGCGGAGTCTAGACCGACTATTTGATTTAAATCACATTTCTGCAAAGGCTGGCAAGGCAGGGGCACTGAAAGGATTGCATCCGGGAGTTTTCAAGTTCCAACAATCGATGATCCATCATCTCATAATTGTTCGGGAAAAGAGGTGACCCATATCTCCTAATTATTAAGCAGCAAGCTACTCAAATATCCTCCTATTCAGTCAACGATGTGTAATATGTATTTTTATTCTGGGTATGTTGGTGACTGATATGAGCTGTGACAACGGAGACCAGGCAAGAGTAGATTTCTATGGTGCATGTATTCCATTTGACCGAATAACAATCTAAAATGGTTGGGTTTTGTAAGTTTGATCAACTCCACGTTTCATCTGCAAAAGTGAAATGTACTTCCATGTCTCATGGAAGATGTAAAACCTATCATTATAGCAGAAAGCAATCTCTCCCGTCTTGAATGCTTGCAAAAAGCTATCACATAAGTTAAACGTAAGTGATGGCTTTATCTTGAAATCAGTGAGAATTTGTTTGATGTATTTGAGCTCCTTTGTGTACTGGTCGATGCTCAGCAGACCCTGATCACGCTTAACCCGTGCAATGATAACTGAATCATCCTGATACACAGCAGGGTAAAGGTTATAACCAGCTTTGTGGATGCTATGACTGATAGCACCAGATACATCGTTGATCACTTCTACCTGAGACGGATAGTCGAGAAAAGATGGACTCGTATTAACGACAATCGCTTGGCTGGATGTCATCGCAAACATCTGCCTTGGTACAAATCTGTACGCTATCTCTCTAAATGCCATCCCTCCTTCTGGCTTAAATACCTGTATTTTCCTGCTTGAACTGTAACCTATAAAGATCAGCCCATCCTTGCCTACAGTGAAAGAGCTAATCATACCTTTTGTCTCAAACGTTACATCAAGCTTTTCACAATGCTCTGTGTACAAGGAAATTCTGTTATCAAAGTCGCGTATGACGTATCTACCATCAGGCATGAAGTGAAAGGCACTAACTTTAACAGATTTCAGAACGGTAGCTTGTTTGATGCCCTCATAGGAATATATGACTATTCCTCCTTCTTTACAACCAACAGCCATCTCATTGTTTGGTGATATTACCATCCCGCTAATGCTTTTCCCATCAGGCAGGGGATCTTCCGTGCGCAGAACCCATGATTTAAAATTCTTTTGTCTTAGGTGGCCCAACTTGAGTCCCTCCGATCCCTGACTCCTGAAGCCAATTCTTTCACCTTCCTCAGCAGTTCTTCTTGGCAGCTCGTCATCTGGCCTAATCCGGTTCAGAAGCTCTTCCAACTGTTGACACATCGCTTTATGTGAGGTCACAGCCTCTGTCTGGAGAGGAAAATTAAGACCATTCTTAACCAAGTCCAGAACCTTCTTAATCTCGTCTATCTGCTTACGAATAGGCTTCGCCACGTCTCCCAATGAAGTCTTAAGTTTCCCTAGCTTCTGCCCAACTTCATTTTTCAACACCGTCTTTCTTTCCTTCAATTTCTCAACTAATTCCTCAAAAGTCGCATCTATTTCGCAATTGAGTCGTTCCTGTATGTTGTGCACCCTTTTACGCTGGTCTTCAACGAAAGTAAAATACTTGTCAACGTTGCGTATCTTGGCATCCGCTTTAGATGCAAGTTTCTCGACGCGATTCTTTTGCTCATTTTCATGTTCGCCTGCTTCGATGATAGTGTGAGCATCCTTTGCATGTTCTAATAAGCCACACATGCTGCAGACATACTTGTTACAGTTGAGACAAAAACATTCTTCATCGTAGTTCGGATGTTTTCGACATTTGTTCCATTTTCTTTCCAATGATTTGTTTTCTTGATTATAGTTGGTACAGACCTGGCCCTGGGTCTCCACATCTTCAACAAGTGATCTGACTGTTATGTTTGATTGCAGTCTACCCACGTCTCCACCAGGAACCGAAGTCTCCTCCCTGCACGTAGGACACAACAGCTTTCCACGAGACTCCAGGAGAGTCTCAAGACAACCCTTGCAGAAGGTATGGGAGCAGGTCAGGATTTTGGGTTCCTTGAAGAAGCTCAGGCAGACAGGACACTCTAGGTTCTTATGGAAAGCCCCATGCTTCAATGAAGTAGCCATCACTGACAACTCGAGCACACGACCTGAAGAAGAAAAACAATCTGTGAATTAATTGGCCAACTCAATCAAAAGTGTGAAATATTTTGTAAATACTTAGCTGGCTATTATTGCACTGAAAAATGTGAAATATAATGCGTTCCATGATTAATAGGGCCTACCCGGTACAACATTATGAAATTACTTTACGCTTTTCCTTTAGCACTTACAATACGAAGTAGCTCTAACGGCGACTATGCTTTCAGTAAGAAGCGAATGACAATGTCTCATTCAGCAATGCAGTTGTTTGAGTATGTATTTTTTTCGGGTGGAAATTCCCACTCACATTCATAACAGGAAGTATCTTGTTGAACCTTTGCACTTGTGATCCTTCCGCTTAACCTAAACGTTCACCCACGCACATCGAAGCCATCCCTCTCGCCATTATAAGTTAAATGAGTATTGTTTCCCCTTAGGGGTAGGATTTCTCATTCATAAATATTTCTTGGATCTCAAACCCCAGATAAATGCCTCTAATAAAATCTGACAGATGCCCCTTTTCCTTTGTAATAGCTGCCCATTTTCTTTTTAACCCGTTCAGCTCGGCATTATTCAGCCTGATAGCCACCTCACAAACGAGATTAAAAATCGAACATGCCGTAC
>JARBES010000125.1:24885120-24896595 GCA_030265145.1 Strongylocentrotus pallidus
TTATTGAGTAATATTTTTACTCAACAGATGAGTAGATTTGTTACTCAACACATGCTGAGTAAAGTTTACTCAAAAGTCGGGTGGTTCCCTTTTGACCACTCAAAAGAGTAACATTTTGACTCAAATTGAGCAGTTATTTTTTAGAGTGTACATTTATAACAATCAGTGTGAAATCAATTGTACGATGCCCATGTACATCATTAGGATTGATTAAGCCTACCTTAAGGTAAGACGATGCTAAGTTATGAACGCATGTAAACATCGTCATAACGCGATTTAACTCAAACCGTGTGTCTAGTGTCATCCATTTAAGACTTGTCAACAAATCGGCTGACGGTGTGTCATATGTCTTGTTCAACATTATTTTTGCGGGCCTTTTTTGATTTTTTTGAAGCTTAGTTGTATGAGAATGAAATCTGTTCGACCATACAGCAGAGCAGTAATCTAATCGTGGCAACACTAGACTGTTATACAGTAATTTTAAGGATTTTTTAGGCCAAAAACTCGTTGCTCTCTTTATCATGCTAATGTTTTTCTGGGTATTATAAAGTTTACTTACGTTTTCGATTTGTTTAGACCATTTCAATTCTTCATCTATTAAAAGTCCTAAGCATTTGGTGAATTGAAATCTTTTAGTCAATTTGCCATTTAATGAAATGGTGAAAGATTCAATTTTCCTGAGATTAGCACGAGAGCCTATTAACATGACACAAGTTTCTTCAGTGTTAAGAACGAGGCGATTTTCCTTAATCCATGCCATGACTCGGTTTAATGCAACAGTTAATTTTCTTCCACAACAGTTGCATCATTTGCATTGACGGTAAGTGTAGTATCGTCAGCATACATATCTATGATACCTTCAGGAGTACATTCAGGTAGACTATTAACATATAGTGAAAATATAAGGAGACCAAGAATTGAACCTTGTGGCACACCTAATTTGATGGTTGATGAATGGGACTTGGCTCCTTTGAATTGGGTCACTTGTTGTCGATCACCTTAATATGATTTGAACCAATAAATAGTCCTATTACTATATCCTATACAAGCTCGTTTATGTATAAGTAGCTCATGGTCAACAGTATCAAAAGCCTTACTAAGATCTTTGAAGGCAACTCCAGAAATGTCTTTGTTATCGATATTCAACGACCATTGATTAGCAAGTTTTGCAAGAGCAGTAGCTGTTGAATGTTTAGGTCTAAAACCAGACTGATTAGGGTGTAATAATTGATTCTCGTCCAAGAAATCACTGAGTTGTTGGTGAACGGCCCTTTCTATAATTTTACTCACGATAGGTAATATTGAAATGGGGCGGAAATTACTTAAAGAAGAAATATCTCCAGATTTGAATATTGGTACTACCCGAGCCTTTTTCCATTCAAGTGGAACAACTTCTGTAGACAGGGATTTGTTAATGGTATCACAAAGAGACTCTGCGATAAGATGCTTCGTCATTTTTAAAAGTTTACAGCTGATGTGATCTTCACCAGTTGCTGTATCTAAACTCAGATTATCAATCTGTTCAATACAAAATCCTCAGTAATCAAATTCAAATTAAATTGCGAATGAGTTGAACCAGTATTATTGTCCTCGTCTACTCGCAGTTGAGACGTATGTTATTACCAAAGAAGAAAAAATGCCAGTTAGTCACTCAATGGTGTCTGACAGTGAAGTTTAGAAAGTAACCGGGTTTCCTTGCATAATTTAAATATTCGGACACTGCTAACGTTTAAATTTAACAGATAGGACATACATGACATATTCATAATTCCTGCAAAGTTCTACAGAATTTGATCTTGGCTGCAAAGGGACATCGTAACTTTAAGACAGTGGAATAGACATAAGAAATCGATAGCACAGACGTTAAGTAGTTGGACTTGTCATCTATTGCTATCAAATTAGGTTTTTCTTATTTGAAATCTATCAAAATTCAATTCTTCATTAGGCGGAAATCTCAACAAAAAAAGTCCAGTATGATAATATTTCCACAATCAGAAACAGATAATGATCACGATGGGAATATTGATTTGGAACAGTTCCTGCATTGGAGACCAAGTCAGATTATTCTAAATAGCTTGATTTGTTCATTGAATTCAATTCAAACATTACGCTCTTACCGGTGTGTCGCTCTCGAAGGTAGGGTCCAATGCTATGCTTTGTATTATGTCATCATTGGCTACAAATATAAAGCAAACAAAATGTAACTAGCATTAAGAACCAAGCTTTAGCCTTTTTTTATAAATACAAATCTAAGTTTTAATTTGCAACTTTTTTTGTATTGATAACGTAGTCCTTAAAGCGGAACTGCACCACCTGTAGCTACTTCTTCCCTCTAAAAAGCAAACAATGCCTAAGCGGTACCCGTTGGTCCCCAATGATCCAAGAACTTAGTTGATGAGATAACCACCTGTCAGTGACTACGCTGGGGGTCTAATTCCTCCTGGCCAAACTAGTGCAGACAGGCTTTAAAGTAGACATTCACTGAACATTAAAAAAGAATGGCTAATAATTTATCACTAGAAAACAGGAAGCTTGCAGGCGGTAATCGTAAGTTTAAGGTAAAAATAAAATGATTAACACAAATAAAAGCATCTGTCAGGATCAGAAATATACGAGCACTTCGCCAGGAAATTTAGCAATGTTTTGATGACGTAACGTCATGGACCAATTCTGCGTAAGCTGACGACGTCATGTTACTGATATACACATTTTAATGACCATTATTTCTCAATTATAAGAGTTTGATTCCTTTAAAACATTAATGTATTTCACATCATTCTTAAAGGAAATTGATGCAGATGCTGATGCTGATATTCATAATCATTTGCTTAGTAAAATTCAGGGCAAGGATTAACTGTTACTATACCGGGGGAGGGGGGGGGGGGGCTGGGAGACGGGGAAACGCCCCCTTCACATTTTCAGAAATAGCGCCACAACTGCTTGGAATTTTAAATTGTCGTTTCGTGATGATTAGAGATGATTAGAGATTCTGTTCGAGATTCATCACAAATTATCCGCTGGATTCCTATTACCTGTTTGAGCGTCTTGAACTAATACCCAGCCACTAACTGCGCTCTTGGTCACAATGTCCTGTTTTGCTCCTTTAGTACTTTCTTCGTCCGGATCAAACCTGTAATGAAGATAAAAACGCATTCTCACAAAAAAGTATTGTTGTACTCACAATGTTTTATTATGCATGTAACGCGTAGGAGGTGCAAAGGGAATGGGTTTACATTAGACGTGCATTCGTGTCACAACGATATGAGGGCAATGACGCGCGTGTTTCTACGTGTCAAACAAATTAGCTACCCTCGGACTATCCAGAGCAATTTGTAGAAAAGTATGTAGCTTCTGTGATCATAGTGGACATAGGTAGGGCGAAAGAAAGGCCTCAAAAACTGCCCAAAACGGACCAAATGGCGCCTGGACTGTAACACATGAGTGATTCCGGAGAACAAAGAATTCAATGACCTTGATGGGACTACGCCTACGAAATTTGAAAGGAATTGGGATAGAGAAAGGGATCAACTTGAAAGGGCTCGCAAGCACTGCCAGCAAAACCAAGTTTGGTGCATGATGAACACGTGTATTAAACCTGCTTGTTAAAGTTTTGGGGTGACTCTCATGATCAAGTGTTTGACTGTCCCTTTACCGGAATATAGTACAGATCCGTGCTTGAAAATTTCATTGTATGTCAGTATAATGGAAAAAGACATAGTGTTACATGTTATACAATTTACCACAAAGTAAAAACCTTGGTAGTGAATGCTAAGAACAGAAATTTCATCAAAATCGGGGAGTATAGCCCGCGTACAATACGGCCGCAATGCCCGTTCGATGAAGTGAACTTCTTTTTCGGAAACTTAGGCGTCGGGTTACACTTTAGCGGAGTTTTCACTTTAGCAGCTGAACATACGTTTTACAATAAGGCGGAAACTCGGTGAAATTCGCATAGTGACCCTTGTTCAAATGCGATCTACTAAAATATTCTGTGTGGACATAAACCATATCTGGTGTTTTTCGAAAGGGCACTTCATTGCGGTCAGTTTGACAACATTGCCAATTGCGCGCAATGTAATGCACGCATTAAACGGGCTGTTAGGAAATGCATAGTAAATTCATCATTTTGGGCGATAACGTTGCGGTTACGTCATCACGTTTTACCAAACTTGACAGATCGTTGACAGGTACATGGATGCATATGTCTTTTAAGTTTCATTGATGTAGGTATAAAGATCGTCATTTTAGAGCAAGTTGAAGTTATTTCGCAATTGTTTAGAAAACTGCATCTTTGGTTACTTTAGTATGCGACCCGTCTGAAAAAGAAAAATAAATAAATAACAAAGATTTAACAAATATGTGATGTATGCGTTAATCAATTTGTTTTAGCTTGTTCCGCGCTTCTTCGTATTCTTTTAATGTATTTCATGATAGATATTTTAAGTGATTATATTTCCAGAGAAAGTACAATCGCAAAGTCAGACATTTCACTTACTCCTGTCCTGTCAGTCGACGGATTAGGCTTGTCTTGCCAACACCTGCAGGACCAATGACCATTATTCGAGATCTGTTCCACGGGGCCTCTCCCTTCCTAATAGCTTCTTGAATGTTAATATCCGCTGGCACTAAATTTTAAGGAAAACAGAAAGAAATTTAAAGCGTTACAAACTTAAGACCTGTGTAGAAGTGTGTGGAAGCTAGGTCAAGCCCGTTGACAATGTCTTGTCGTAGCATTAGTCATGGCTGTTTTTCTTTCACGATTCCCGGTGAAGTAATTCTAAATGTCTGATTATATATTGTTTGGACACAAAAAAAGAGCTTATTCCTGCTTTAATATCACTAGTTCTACATTTTGAGCGAGTTGAAATCCGTTTGTGTCGCCATTTTTGGAATTTTATTTAGTGAAATGCTAATACAACTGTCGATAATTAACTCGCACAAGATCAACATGCAGAAATGACAAGGCAATACATTGTCTCAAGTGATGAATTTCGGAAAGGAAAAGGGAAAGAGATACAGAAAAAATACGAAATGAGAGTTCGTCACTTGAAGGCATAACACGCATATTAAGAAAATTCTGAGATGTCGCCTTTAATTGAAATTGTTACTATGATGACGTCATCAAAATGAGAAAAAAATGATTGCAACTGATCTTGTAGATAATTGTCTTAGCTACACCATATCAACATTTGGAAGAAAATCGATCCATATGTACAGAGATACATTAAGTTTTCCATCAACATGCTGACGTCATAATATGCGATTCGTATTTTGAGTTGTAATGCCATATTATAGTCAGGTGGCAAAGCTTCAAATTTAACGATTATCGTTTACCTGCCGGATACAAACGCCATTTTTGGTACATGGCGTTCTTTGGACCTACTGTAAATATTAATGTAAGAGCCCCCGATACAACTTTCAAAAAGGGTTGAGGTGGGCGGGGGCGTCGTCCCATAGCCCCCAAATAATAGATAAGGTGAAATAACATTTTCTTTTTGTTGTACACATACAATTTTTGGTACAGGGCTTCATTGTGACCTTCTGAACGATGTGAGGGTAGGAACCCCCAGCATAATATTCACATATGTGCGAATGGGTCATCCCAGAGCCCCTTTGTTATATATAATGTAAGATCAGATTGGTTTGTGGTTATTCGACCACTTGTGTTTGGTACAGGACTCTCTTAGGACCTACTGAAAGATATTGAGGAAGGAGCCCCCGGAAAAACATTCACATAAGTGTGAAGGGAGCAGGGGCGTTGTACCGGAGCCCCCATATAATCTTATTGATTTGTTTAACCTGCATACTTTGCATACTCTTGGGGTAGAATGTTGTGAATTGCCAGTAAATAGTCCTATCCAAAATAACAACAGAAAACGGTCATACAGTAAATTAAGTTAAGTGGGGTGTAGCCTCACAATCTGATCTACATGGCAATGACACTGTATTTTTACATTTTAAACATTGGAATGTGATACTAAATCACTACCTTTTCTATTTGACATGGATTTAAGAAAAGAAGAAATAATTCATGATGCATGCGGAAGGGTTGGTTTATACAGTTATAAAAGCCCTCCTCCTAACACACTTCTTGCACCATTTAGTGTCCAACCAGTCGAAGGCAAGAACCCCTCATGACCCCTCTGCTGTAATTCAACAATTTGCAGCAGGAGGTTTTAAGGCCAAGTACAGGCCCCAAGGTAGAATGATCAGCCAAGAAGTGGAGAGATCACATGCTGAAGAGCCCTACTTTCATGTTCTCGGACCAGATCATAAACTATGAAGCACTCATACTCATCTTCATCAGAGCTCACACAGAGAAAGACGTCCCACTGTATGTGAAGGTCCTTCGCCTTGGACCATGTGAACTATTTCAGGTGGACGCCGGCCTGTCCACATTCGAGATATGAAGTTTTTAGTATACCAGCCACTGTCAAGAAGGAGTTTGATCAACACTCACACTGGGTTCTTTCCAAAACATCAAACAAGCTTTCTTCGATCCCTTTTGGCCAGGCCCATGAGCAAGAGAACAAGATTCTGAAAGGTACAGGTGGCGCTATTGGACTCCTGGAAAACCCTGCTGCTCCTAGATGATTGATGCTCTCTGGACTAGAAATGGCTAGAATGCTAAAATAGTTTGAGGAAGAGTATTTCATGGAAGATGATATGGAGAATCCTAAGAACTTCTAGCACTATGAGCAAGGTCTCTCACCACAGAAGTCGTTCCAGAAACAAGTCCACGCCCTTTATACAAGCATCATGCAAACGAGTAATCCATTTTCGGATGAGTTCAAAGATCTGGTAACGCTTGACAGTTGCAAATGCACAGACATAAACTATTGCTGTAAAGTCTTCGATGGAGCTGGTATCGTCCACTGTCTGCCTGTTATCGGCATTAGTACTTTGATGGGTACGCCATCAAAGTCTTCATTCCATACCTCGAGAAGCAACATCAGGCTACCAAGAGATTAGATCTTTTGTGAGACACTTAAATTCCGACAGTTAGAAAGAGTCTACCCATGAAAAGAGAGGAACTGGCATCCATAGGAAAGTGTCTGGCTAGACCAAGGTTCCAGGCAATCGGATGGATTTCTCTGTGACCTAATCAATACGAAAGAACTGTTTGCCTTTCTTACATCCAAGGTGAGAGAGTTCCACTAGCTGGCCACATGACAAAGACGTGTTTGTCACATAACGAGAACTGTGTCATCTAGTGGATCTAGCATCGGCATGGGAAACTGCAATCACGAAGAAGCCGACACGAGGATTGTGGTTCATATTCTGCATGCACCTGGGAGCAAAGACTGTCCTTGTGAAAACAGTAAAACGCTGGTTATCCGTGTCTGCAAATTCTATGATCTTTTCGAGGTATGGGGAAGAAATACAGATCCTTCCACATCAATGCCATCTGTGGGAGTTTGGGAGACCCAAAGTCACAAGCCCTTCCTGTGCAACACTCATATTCGGGTTGCGACACGACATAAACATTTGTTTATCTAGCCAAGCATCCCTTTTAGAAGATGACCGTTGACTCTGAGCCTTTCCAGGTCCTTTAAATGCTGATCATTGTCTCGTAAGACAAATCGAGTCCATCAAACTCTATCAATTAGACAAGAAAAAGCCTCAAGTAAGACGCCGTGCCCCAACATCACACATTATACGAATATATTGTTGGGGGCTCCAACCCTGATATCGTTCAGTAAGTCCTTAGAAGCCCTGTACCAAATATGGGATGTGTACAACACCAAATCAATGTTATTTTACCATATATATTATTTATCCTAAGAGAGCCCTTAACCAAAAACATACGGTCGTTTACCCACAAACCTATGTGATCTTACATTATATATAACATAGGGGCTCTGGCACGGCGCCCCGCCTCCATTCACAAATATATGTATATTATGCCGGGGGCTCCTACCCTCACATCATTCAGAAGGTCATAAGGAAGCCCCGGACCAAAAATTGCATTTTTACAACAACAAATCAATGTTGATGTTTCGCTGAGCGAAATTTATTTTGTGTTTTTTAAGCAGGTTGAAAATCTTAGAGGAGATTTTTAGAGTGCAGATTGTTTGTTTTATAAGATGAGAAAAAAAGGTTCATTTTGTTAATTATAATACCGGTAACATGAAAGCTAGATATTTAATCTCTTTCAGCCTCAATGAAGCATTTTGGTATTTTATAGAAGGTGAATTGGCAATTTAAATATTTACAATGTCTGTTGTATTTATGATCGATGTTTTTTTATGGTAGGATTTGAAATGGCCTTTTCTTTGAGTATTTGTTTTTGAAGGACACCTTACTTTCGCCTTCGATAACTAGCGAAGCCATTTTAGACACTTGTTCGTAGAGTATGTCGAGCGTCAAGTCACTAGAGATGAGCTCTCCAGTTTTCCCCGTTTTGTCCTGTTTTTCAGTGACACCAGTGAGCCAAGTGTTTCGGCAGTAAATTGCTTAGTTCCGGCCAAATAAGTGAGAAGAGAGAGCGCGCGCAACGGGGGAGGACGTGTTTTGTGGAAGCTCCTGCTTTTACACTTCAATATTCACAAAATCTGCCTATATTCATCAATTTTTGTCAACAATTCTGCAAAATTTGTCACTTGTATTACTTGTATTACTTATGTATTCTACGGAACGTAAATTGAGCATAAAAATGGAATTCTAAGTCCATAATTGGGTTGAGTTGTTTGCCACCCCCTGACCACACAATCCCAGGAAATCCAAGATGGGGACTAGCGGGAATGTAAGCATACACAGTAAGTCTACCACCATGCATCCAAGCATCCTACTTTATTTATTGGCCTTTCTTGCCTGCTTACATGTCATTTGCTACTCTTCCTATGAGAGATATCCTACTCTTTCTCGCATATGCATGTCAGCCTTAAATGTGAACATGATAAACAGGAATAGCATGCCATTCCATAGGCATAGCGATGCTGTCAGTGACAGAAACGGTAGAGCATCAGTGGGGAAAACAACATACTCACAGGAAAGATCAAGTGTCTTAATCATCCTACTGATACTGAGTGGGGATATTCAAACAAACCCAGGTCCCGGAGCAAAAAAAATGTGTTCCCGTGTGATGTTTGCGAGCAACCAGTAACGTGGTCACAAATTGCAGTATGCTGCTCAAACTGCTCCATCTGGCACCAAAAGACGTGTGAGAGCATCAACACACAAGATATGTCTCACCTAGAGAAGTCTGATGTGGTATTGCACTGTCATAGTGCAAACATCGATAGCTTCTCCTTTCACAGCTATGAACTGGAAATGTCAAATACCTATTTTCCGCTCTCGAACCTTGAGGACTCAATGGATACGCTAGGCTCAAATGTGCCTTTCAGCCAAACTCTTGCCAGTAGTCCACGAAAGCGATGCACTTACAAACACAGAAGACCAATGTCTACCTCTCAGAGCTCGTCCGCTTCCACCACCTCAGGCATGGACAATAGTAGACTTCGTAGCACCTCCTCAGAGGCTGTGTCCCATAGTCAAAGATCAAGCAATATCTCTGCTTCTTCAAGTATGAACAGCGACATTAACGGCCTTTACCAGCGAAACACAGGAAACCTCAGACTACTTACAGTAAACTGCTGCAGTATTAGAGGAAATACGGCAGAATTCAAGGCAGCACTCCAGTATGTGAAGCCCGACATTGTCTGTGGAACTGAATCATGGCTCCAAGGCATCAAACCTGGCCTGGACCCGGGGAAAGACGCCATCAAGAATAGCGAGATCTTCCCAACGACCTACCATACCTATAGAAATGACAGGGATGGCTCTGGAGATGGTGTTTTTCTTGGAGTTCGAACTGAAATCATGTGCAATGAACTCCCAGACATGGTCACCGAATGTGAAATAAACTGGACCAAAATCAAAACACCAAGGTCAGCTGAAGCGTACTTCGGGGTTTTCTACATGCCCCATCGCAGACTCGGTGAGTCACTTAAGAAATTCCTGAGCAAGCACAACAAAACCATCGTTGTCGCAGGGGATTTCAACTGCCCGGACATAGACTGGCAAGCTCTCACTGTACGACCGAACGCCCAAGACAGAGAAGTTCAGCAAGCTTTGGTATACCTCTCCTTGGAACATGGACTGGACCAAGTCCACAACCAGCCAACGCGAGTAAACAACATACTCGATCCCGTGCTGACTAACAACCCAGCGCAAGCGAAACCATCCTATAGCATCCCAGGAATTAGTGATCATGCTATGGTTGTTACAGACTTTGACATACAGCCAAGCACTGTCAAGACACGACGAAGAAAGATCTACAATTGTAGACATGCAAATTGGGATGAAGTGAGGAAGGAAATAGCTGACCTGTCCCAGATGATCATTCGGAGAAAGGAGTGTGAGACAAATATACAAGACATATGGACTATGCTGCGAGCCTCATTAATGGACATTGTAGAGCGAAAGATCACGTCGAAAATCAGCAACTGCAAACGATCACTCCCTTGGTTTAATCACAAACTGAAAAGGATGGTAAAGAGAAAAGCAAGAATCTACAAGAGAGCGAAGCAGACGAACTCTTGGGATGACTATAGAGCCTACCAACGCCTGTGCAGACAAGAGTTCAGAAAAGCTGAGAGAGATCACCTTACCTCCTCCATCGTAGATGAACTTGAGACAAACAAAAACACCAAGCCTTTCTGGAGCTACATAAAGGCAAAGAGGAATTAAAGGAGTGGGATACCTCCCCTCATGTAATGAAGGAAGGAAAGCTGATGAAGGAGAGTAAGACAAAATCAACCACCCTCCTACAACAATTCAAGTCTGTCTTCAACATTGACCAATCGAAGATCATGCCTCAAATCAGCAAGAGTTACAGCTGTTTCCTTCCTCCCCTGCAGATCACAGTCGGAGGAGTACTCAAACTGCTGCAGAAGGTCAAAATTCATAAAGCATGTTGACCAGACAATATCCCTAACATTATTCTTCGAGAGTGTGCTGCTCAGCTTGCACCATCCCTCAGTGAGATGTTCCAGCTTTCCCTGGACACTGGTGAATTACCAACAGACTGGTTGCAAGCAAACATCACACCAGTCTTCAAAAGTGGTGATGTACACCAAGCAGCAAATTACCGCCCTATCTCATTGACTTTTGTCACCTGCAAGCTCCCTGAACACATCATATGCAAACACCTCCTCGACTACCTGGAAGACAATGACATCCTCACTTCCCTAAACCATGGTTTAGATCAGGATTCACTACAGAAACGCAACTAATAACAGCCCTCCATGATCTACTCAAATCAAAGGATCAACGGAAACAAACAGACATTGCGGTGCTGGACTTCTCAAAGGCCTTTGATAAGGTGCCCCATGAGAAGCTCATGCACAAACTCTCTTCATATGGAATCGTTGGCTCCATCCATACATGGCTCATGAACTTTTTGACTAAGCGTCACATGAGGGTCGTCGTCGAAGGGGAGACCTCCCATGATGTTCATGTCGACTCAGGCGA
>JARBES010000125.1:24898476-24914393 GCA_030265145.1 Strongylocentrotus pallidus
ATTTTGGAGCAAATCGTAATAATTGTGAGGAATTATACGATGGAATTCACGACTTGTGACACAACGTGCCTGAAAATGCTTTAATGATATCCAAAACATTGTCTTGAAAACATGCGACTAATTTCATGCCTTGCGCTGACCCTTGGGTTCACCGTACTTACGCATATGTACTTTCATCTGTAATGTCAATAACATGTCTGTAATATTATTGTTGGATGTTTCTTGGCCGAGTGGTTTAAGGCGCATGACTGGATATAAGAAGGTCGGGGTCCGAATCCCGAGACGGCATATATCCTTCAGAAAGATATTAACCTGCACTTGCTACTCTCTACCCAGGTGTTAAATGGGTACCCGGTAGGATGCAACTTTCATTGTTGGTAAAACAGTTTTTTAGCGTCAAGTAACGCCTGGATGGAATGCTCTCCATGCATGAAGTAGGGATTGTGCACGAAGTTAGCCCCGCACAGTGTGTTAGGTCAAGTATTGAATCCAATGACCGGGATAATATTATTATCTGTAAAGCGCTGAGAGACATCGAAGATGTAATAAGCACTATATAAAAGCGGAAAGTAACAACAAACAAAGCTGCGATTGGTCCAGAACTCATCATGTAGGTTCGATGCCGAGGATCGATGCGTGCGCATGTAATCCAGCTAACAGTGGCAGTTACAAAATGATTCAGGCGAGGACGCAGGTTTGAAACTGAGTCACGTCTTTCGGATGGTGATGTTTAAAGGTCGGTCCCCAGACGTAAATAATCATATCTGATAGATACACGTCTGTAAAAACTCACTACACACACACACATACACACGCGCGCGCACTAGCGGGTAGCCACTGTTTGCATTGTCTTTGCCACTCACATTTGACGCAGGAGCCTGGTTTTGACTGCTATGGTGTGGAACATGATTTTGTGACGATCTCAAAGGATTTGTATTTTCCCTCGTGATCGTATTTTCTCTCACTGATGGTATATTCTGAATATTTCGATTCACATTTCGTGTTATATATTATGCCGGATAATGCAATATTTGTTAATTATGTACAACCTTCCAGTCAAACTGTAAAATCCACCCGAACGCGCTCGCACTCATAAACACCCACACACGCACACATAATTAATGACTTACCTTTTATATCTATGTCCTTCTCTGGACTTAGATATTCCAATATTCCAAGCTCCGGCTGGGGATGATGCCTTCCTGTTCTGTACCAACCTCACTGATCTGAAAGAAGGTGATATACTGTATTGGAAACGCTATAACTCGACGACAGAAACAACACTGCTGACAAAGAGTGATGGGCGAACAATCATTTGGGGAGACAGAGGAGTATCTGTCATAAATAAGACAGCCTTACTTATTCCAACGGTGACAAAGGAAGACAATGCGATATACCAATGTAAAATCTTGAAGAAATCCGTTGTGAAGGTTTACACACGCAATATAACGTTTACAGTCAAAGGTAGGATATCCCCCTTTTTTCCTATCCCCTTGAAATAATAACATCATAGGCAATGCAGCTCAATTTCGAATATTTTAGTTATTGTTCCTTAAGCAGCTTCCGATGGATTTTTCTTATTTGACATGATGGAGCAATAGACACACATGCAAACAAAAATACAAAATACAAAAGCATGATTGCTATTTGTTCCAGATATTGTTGGGAACGTTTGTTAAAAAAAAACCTACATCATTTTGTTTATGACGTGAATAAACCGTAAATAAAGTTGGTATTTCTTTAAGTATATGACTGTGAAGACATTTTTTTAACACACACACAATCCAAAAAGTCCTCCCCGTCCCCTCTTTTTCTTTATACGAGATACGTTTTGTAAAAAAATAACCTTTTAGCTTCACAGGACGTAAATTGCCTATGAACGATAATTGTTTATGTGTATGTGGGCTGGATAGTACTGCATGCAGCTATTAAACTTATTTGGTTTCTGGTGTTAGTTATTATTACACGATAATACTGATCCAGAAATTAAATACACCTTAATGTTACAGAAAAATGTTCCTGGCCTGAACTTTCTCCAGAGTTGATATTACATCCGAGGAGCTGTGAAAAGGGTTTTATTTTTGAAGGGGAAAAGTGTTCTTTTCAGTGCAAAAAAGGCTATCAAATAACCCGAAATACTACCGTATCGTGTTTACCAGATGGGCAATTTTCATCACCGATACCGTCATGTCAAGGTATGATTTATCTACAAATTATATAATATTGCATGAGAAGAGAAACGACATTCATATTCACCCGAAATACCTCTTAAGTGGTGAATTGAAAAAGAAAAACACCTCCCCTATACTTACATGGATACATAAATTACAACTTTTTAGTAGACGTAACTTGAGTAAAAGCAACAAAGGAAATCAGATTCGTTGGGATAAATGTAAAATTAAGATATACAAAATCATAAATCATAATTATGAATATGGAGCATGTGATATATCAGTGTCTTTTCAAAGCTACACATTTGTCTTTATTCACTACCTAATCATATATTTGGCACTTATTTAAGTTATTTGTAACATGTTGATAGTTTTGGTTTCATCATAAAACCTCTTTTTATCACTTTTGTATATTTGCTTTTGGGGGAAAGCAATTTATTTCTGGTGATAATTGGTTGTTTTGAATACACTGTAGTGTTAACAGTTATGCTTATTCAAGGATGTTCACAGTATTTCATATGAAAGCAGCAGTAAAATCTAGTTGTTTCAATTTAAAGTTAAATAAACAAAAACAATAACCTCATCAAGTACTTTCTGGATTTGTCTCTTTCATATTATGTTTAAGTTGATTGCAACCTAATCTGATACTACCTGGTAGAATACAACTTTGTCCCGACCAACTGCGTTCATTTGTTATGTATTCCACTATGATATTTTCAAATTAATTAGACTGATAAATTGTAAAATCGTGTTTTCCGACGATTTATTACGTTCGTTGAGACTCGTTCAGATATCACACAGCAAAACCGCTGCATTTTGTTTACATTGTATGTGTCTTATAACATAGAGCTCAGTGAATACGTGCAATCAGTCGCTTTTTATTTTAAAGGTTTTTAAAAACAAATGTGGAGGTTTTGGGAAATGGTTTGCCACGCCATATCTGAACAAGTCTGTAATGTGGTCTAGAGAGTGGACAAATAAAATAATACTGACTCTCGACTCAATCTATTTCTCCCTCATTCTACTGTTCTAACCTCCTTTTTCTAGAGCTTTTGCTATCATTCATTTTCCCTTTTTTGTATATTTCTTTCGTTTTGCCTTTTACTACTTTCCTCCAATTTGTCCTCTCTTTTATTTTTCCCCTCAAAATCTATAATTTCTTAGTTACATATTTTTCTATTAATTGATTTCTAAGCATACTCTGTTCATGTTATATTGTAAAACAGCATCTGAGGATCTAACACTTCAACAAGCTGCTTCTAGTTAGTTTATCTTTTCTAGTGCCTTTCTATTATATTTCTCTTTTTATTGCATATTTGTGTAATATAATTATTCAATGTATTATGTTTTGCATGAAAAATAAAATCATTTGATTCATTGAATCACCTGTAGCTGTGAACTGCGCGATCGGTAAATTTGGTTCCCACATGGGTTCAGAGTTGGGGCGATGTCAGGAATACGACTCTGTTCCTTTTGGTACAACGTGCTACTTTTCATGCGGCTTAAATTATCGGCTATGGAATGGGGATGCAGTCAGAACATGCCAGGCTAATGCTACCCTATCTGGAAGAGCCGGTCTATGTGAAGGTAAGCTCATTATTACAAATAAACGGGAATAGGTGGAGAATATATACGCATCTATAACAATTAATAAACATTTATAAATGTGTTCCCATTGACCCCCTATTACGGCATGCAATATATTTGTAGTATGCAATACCATCATTAGTGTGCTCATATTTTTATCTTCTTCTGTGCTTTGAATATGGGATTATATCGCAATACGTACATGTGATTTCAGTACGTATATGTTACTGGAATAGTTAAGCAGTCCTTAATATAAAAACTAGAATTCCAATGTCATTAAGCTAGATTATGTTCATAATTCATTGGCAGCCAATCGTTTGATAATGGTGAAATTTTAAATCATTCAGTGTGTTCTTCTACGGGTCCATAGTCCAATTCTGCAAGCATGTACGTAAGCCACATACATTGCAAGCTGAAGTTTGTCAGTGAATGCATTATAATACTTGGTACTTCTCTAGATCTCTGCAGCTTATTAGCTTTCTGTCTCAGGCAATAATTCGCCTCTATTCTGTGTGACTTTACGCTACTTTCTCCTGTGAGTCAGAGAATATCTTAGTTAGGTCCAACTGCCTCTTCAAAGGGTATTTGGAACGAGGAAAGGGTCGTCGAACGTGCCATTTTTCAATGAAGCAGTACAGGTAGGATAAGAACACAGTACTCTGCTATCTTTGTTGTACATTTTACACCTCTATTTTTCAAAGTCGGTCTTTCAGCTTTCGGAAAGACTGCAATGTTATGCCCAGCGACGCATGATTTTACTCTGGTCCGTCTTTATTCTACTATCTGCACTGATAAATGGCGCAATAGTGCCAATTTTCTTTCCAACGCGGCAAACAGGTTCTCATCGTCTTCGGCATCACTTCATGGCTGTTTTTCTTCAGCTTTGTGAATCCACCAGTGACAACTTGTAAGATCTGCCTCATATTATATTGATGGTAATAAATATGATAAAAATAAATCATCAACAAATAATTTAATAAGCTAAACGATTTTCTCTCTCACTGTTTATCATACAGAAATAGATACTCATTCAGCATCATTCATCATCCTGATGGTTGTTGTGTCTTTGACTTTTGCATTAAGTACTTTGTACATCGTCTATCAGAAATGTATTCTCCAGAAAAGGTAATCATCTTAATTTAAAGTGTTATTATATCTCATTATCAAAGAATACACAAAAAGATCGCTGTAGAATATCGTTTGCAAACTAGTATTTCCCCAAACTCACATTGGTCAACAATGTTATCCTCGAATGGTGTATCAGTGTCCTTTTTTTCCTTTATCAATCAGCACTCAATTACTAATTTATTTGAAAATAAAATCTATGTAAACATTTGCTTAATGAAAGGGACATATTTTCAGAAAGAACCTTATAATAGAAAATCAACTCTTTCCATGAAATCGTGGATGCAAATATTATGTGGCCAAGTAATTGTGATAACAGTATGAAAAGTCAGCCAATAAACAAGTCAGTCCAAAAAATGAACTGTTATGAAGATCTGGATATGAGGGAACATGAGACGTATTTATAGTTTAACAGCTCTTCAAATCAAATTGCCACCAAATTCAATTATATTTATAAATATATTCCCCTGAATAACATGTTCTTGTTAAGTACTCCCCAAAAATTGATAATCCCTGCAGTAATTTTTAGACGTTATAAATATGTATTTTTGTTATCGTTTCGACTGTTGTTGTTGTTTCTTTGTTTATGCAGGTGTGGCGGTTACGATTTAGCCGAACAGACTAGTGATCAAAATACGGGGAATTAGTACAAAATAAGCAGCGCCATTAAATGTTAAAATTCAAATGATATCAATACTACTCTTTAAATATGATAATACAATGTGATATATAGTTTTACATGCTTAAAGGGCAATCTTTATTCATCATAAGCAAGAAGCTTTAGTATTGTTTAAACATCAACATGTATATGATATAAGAGATGTGTTTCACACGGATTCCTATTTCACCTGTACGAAAAATGTTGTGTTTTGCCCCCATTACTCAACAAGCCAATTCGCCTCACTGAGTGATATAATCGGGTCGGTTTTTCTGCCCTATTTTTTTTCAGTGGCTTTTAAGCCCCGACATTTTAAGCCGTCACATGTACTTGCATAACAAAATAGGAATAGCCTTAAATGGTTTTATCCCTAAGCCGCTTCACATTCTATATACAATTCGTGTCAATTATATTTGTTTCAGTTTTCATTTTTTTCCAGTTTCAATTTTCAGTTTCCGTTCAGTTTCAGTTTAGTTTTATTTCATAATACACATTAAAGGGACTTATTAACATTGTTCAGATGATAGCAAATTGTGCTAAGGTAGTGATTCCAATGGTAGATGTACAATTAAAGATCGTCTTAAAGTTTGAGTGAAAACAGACTATTAATAACAATAACAATAGGGAACAACTGATCTGATCGATTCCGGAATTCTCCCAACTATATTATTATATTCTAATTAAATTTTAGGTGAATGAAAATCGTCATAAAGCAACAATTTTGCTCTTTATACCATTCCAAACATTTAAGAATTGAAAGATTTGTAAAAGTCTGCTAAATGTCTTCTTTTTATTGGGAAAACGGTGTGGAAAATTCAAAAATAGGTTGGGAGAATTTAATGTAAGAGGGTGTCGCACAGTGACGCCTTCAAAGAAAACCATAAATATCGTTGTGGTTTGAGCTTTTTGCAGAATTGTTTGCATGTTAGACGGTAAGTACAATAGAAGGAATATAATAAGTAACATTTCATACAGAAATTAAGCATATTTTTCATCAACCTTCAACAATGTTATCGAGTCACTTAAACATTCATTTCATGAATCAAAAGCAATAAACAATAATAATTAACAGAATTGTTCTTCAATAGGTGTAAAACAAAACACATAAAATAATAACAGGCAATGAAAGTAAACAAAAATACAGCTGAATTAACATACGGTGATATAAATACAATTGTCATTTTAACTGATATAGACAAATATATTTGTACTATATGTGGGGGAATCTAGTATTATGCTCATTATTGATATTTCATTTAGATTTGCTCATTTGCTTTTGAAGCATTTATTTACCGTCATTTATGACGTTCTTAGTAGATGTTAAATTATCCCAAGTATTACATACATTGATACAAGATAATCGAAATTTATTTTAATTTTTTTTTTGTGACATCTATTTTCAAAACGTAGGTATTGGTGTGTACTTTTAAATTAAAGGTAAAAGAGAGAAATAAATTTGTTTAGGCATACGTTCTCAATTTTGCTTCAATATTACTGGGTTTGGGGGCTGTCTTTTTTTTGTAATCTTTGTAGGGTTAATTGGAATATATCTAAAAATGGGAAGATAATATGTCAAAACAAATTTCACATGTAGTATTTTTTTTCTAACATAATTACCAGGACGGACATCATTCTCTCCTTCTATCATTTTGTTTGTGTTAAGACATAGTGACATAATACTTTACAAAATATATAACATATTACGATATACTATAAAAATATTTATGTATATATTTAAGACAAATTTAAATTTGTTCATGCTATTACACTGTGAAATAAACTGCTTGGAATCACTTGAGAAATGATTATGGTGACTCAGAGTTTTGATATAACATGTGAGGTTGTTAATATTCACAGTTAGAGAAATGGACCCAGTCTTGCAAACATTCATGAGAATGCACACGTACACGGGTTTTTCGGGCTACACACATGACTTGTGGAATGAAAGTAGGGTCCAAACTGTACAGCACTCTTGTCATTTATTACATGGAGGGCACTATGACATTTCTATCACGATATTCTTCCAAAGGACATACACATAATAATGCCCACATAGAAAGTTCTAATCAACACCGGAGCGCACTTTTCATTTCAAGTACCCTGCAAAGTCTTTAATGTCCACGTTTTCAAAAAGACCACAATTTGTTTAAAGGTAACAATTATAGCAACATATGTTTTTTAATTCGTTATCTGAGAACATACTATAATTGGATGATGAGTTTATACAACAACAACAAGAAGAAAAACAACATAAGGTAAATTGTAGGAACGGTGACGTTATGAATATTACGTAAAGACCAACTGTAATGACGACTCGACAACAATGCCCTTGCGATGGTAACAATGAGTGGTTTAATCTTTAATACAAGATATAACAGGTAAAACAAATAATCAGCATGGCTAATAAACATATGCATCACGCAATTAAAACAAACAAGCTTGATGTGACAAACTGTCTTCCAAATCTATAGAACGAATAATAACTATAAATGACATCATTATCCTTGATTCCTGTATCAAATTAATCACTCCATTCTTCTGTACGCCCACCCTTGTCATGCATTTTGACCTGAACTACTTTCTGTCATTTTGTACTAACAGTAACATTTCCGTTTTTACTTCAAATGCTACTTTCCCTAGCTAACTACTTAAGAATATAATTTTCTGTTCAAAATTAAATCAAACTCGTATTCTCTCATACATTCATAGGGCTTCTTGCTCATTCATAATATCATAACCTTACTCGGATACTTCGTACTTTTCCAGGATGAATTATCTTATACGCTACTTACATCATATCAATCCACCATTATAATCACCATTAACATCACGCGAAAGAGAAATTATTGAGCTAATATAATACGCAGTGATTTTCTACTTACAACATTTGGCTGTCTCAGGAAAACAAAATTAACGGTAGTCTTTCAGTGTAATAAACATGTCCAAAACACATAAATCAGTAGCTCCACATAATCAAATCCCGCCCTCTACGACCTGAATGCAGAATCAAGCTAAAAAAAAACGTTTATGACGTCACAATATCAAGTCGGGAAAAACTTGTATCAACATAAAGTCTTTGATGTATTTGTTCACACATAAATTAACACTTTTTTCACAATCAACACATTAACGTCACAGCACGATACGTGGAAAAAACACATCTTTAAATTCATAGGCATTTATCTGCATGACCTTGCTGGGGCTGGTTTGTACCGTATACATCGTGATTGTAAATTAATCATTTAATAGTAATTATTTATGCTGATAAACAACAAATTAAGAGACAAGCTTTAAAATGAGATACTATTGTCAGTTAAGACAAAGAAGAAAACTGAGAGCTTCCTATAAGACCAGACATTGAAATAAAAATGTATCATCATAGCAAGAATTAACAATCTAATTTAGAACCTCATCAGACAAAATGTTATATTTCCAATTTATCATACTTAATAAACGAAACAATTTCTAGCTGACATTTGTTTGTTCAGATCTTTCATGGATTTCCCTGTAACTTGGTCAGGATTATCTGTCGCTCAGCAAGAATGTAAGCTAATTTTTTCAATTGAGGGCGAAACATCACATGTTGTTTACATGCTATCAAGGAATGCAGATAAGAATTATTATATCCAAGTTTTCTTGTTCATGGATTGGTCAAGAGCGCTTCATGTGATCATTCGTAAGAGAAAATCATTTGCCGGGGAAGAACTCTCCTTTTCTCTTTTCTCTATTTCTCTTGTTTTTGTCTTCTTGTTCTCTTTCTATATGTTTGTCTTTTTTTTCTTTCTCTCTCTCTCTATCTCTCTCTCTCTCTCTTTCTATTCAGTTAATACAAATATATTAATAACAATACCAACACTATTAGTTGTGATACTACTGCAACAACTACTGCTTCTAATAAAATGTATAATAATAAAAATAGTAATACAAATAATAATAATACAAAGTAATAATACTATTGATTCAAATACACAAATGGATACAAGATGATATTCCCTGTTTGGTTTATTTATTGAAAATATATGCAGTATGTCTTTAAATCATCCTTTTTTAAGCATAGGAAAACATTTTGAAACAGAAGTAGAAAAATAAAGTTGTAAATTAGCCATCAAGCTCTCCTACTATAAACAACAACACCAAGTCACCTTAAGGTAACGTGCTTTCTTTCAAGAAAGTCTCTCAATAAAATTGTAATACATAATTATTAGAACGGCTGATCACACGGCACTTTTTCCCGTAACATTATAACCCTTAGACAATTAAGCAATGTAAATAACGTAAATATTAGCGCCTTTTTTCAGTGTAATGAGTTTCGTTCAAAATTCTTGGAAAATTATAAGGAGAATATCACAAATGTATAAAAGAGCACCGAAAACAAAATTATACAAGTAGTTTTGTATCGTAAAATAAAATTATTTCTTTGTGAACTATATCAAGTCTAATGTATCTGGAATTATTCTATTTGATTCAACAGAGGGCGCAGTATGTCCTTGTTCAAAAATAATTTTTAATAATATTAAGAGTTGCAAGACTGGAATATTAAAGTTTTGCGCCCCTTAATCATGGTTGGTTTTTGTGTATTCATCAGGAATACCTCGGTCACATCGCAAAACCGACTCCACACCGGCTTTATACAACAGACAGATACTTCACCATTGGAGGCAATGTAGACATTTCAATTCAATTCAATTCAAGGTTTATTAAAAACATGTGTGGCAGCCCAATGGCTGAATTGGTCATGTGTACAATTAAAAGACTCATTACATATTTCAAACATAAAAAAGTTACAGTTGATAAGTCAATATTGAAATATGTATAGTTAATATGGTAAGATTACTTGAGCAGCGAAAATAAGAAAACAGAAGATAACACGTCAGTGAAAACAGAGAGGAGAAACATGAAAAATAGAAGTAAAAGAGGAAGTTGTAAAAGTACATGTACATCAAGAAAAACAAAATTGCCTACATGTACTTTTAATATGTCATCGAGACAGCATACGAATATAAAAAGAGAAATTAAAATATTCTTTTTATAACATTGTTGATGTTTGATATGGCAGGTATTTGAATTATTGCTTATAAAAATTATATAAAAAACTACAATTATGTCATTCTATCATTCTTTTTCCTTCATATGAAAAGTGGCTATTGAAGGGAAATAGAACAGCATTTTGTTATTTTGGTTTGTTATTATCTTTTATAGAGTACAAAATCAGGAAAATTCAACATTTATGTAAAGAATATGATACAAATACAAAAATATATAAATGTATTCATCTGTTTTGAATAGATGAATATTGAAACTAAATGTGGGAGATATAATTACACATCAGTGAAGTTCAAAGTACAAGGCTAACATGCACCACCTAAATACATAATCCGATAATTGAATGGATTCTTTCATAAATACAAACACCGCTACTTTGTTGCATATGCGATTTCCTTAGTTTAAGGCAGAGGATATCCTTTTCTCGAATATTTCAAAGCGAAATGTATGCACCCATATTATGAAAATCTACTCACTCGGGCGGCGTCTCTCTCGTTTAGAGAACCACCTCCTTTCCTAAATATAATATTTGAAGAAATGAACGAGGGTAAGAACATGATTCAATCGATTCATGGGTAAGTATTTTACAATAATAAAGAATATAAGTGAAATGTAAATCCTCTCTGCACAGAGGGAATAAGGGTTACATTATGAAAACAACAATACTAACAATAACAGTATTGATAATAATCACGTTATAAACGTGATAAGATAGCAATGATAAGAAGAACATAATTAGTAATACATTTTGATATATAGTTTGTGTTCATGTCATCTTTGACATGAAGACAAATATCTTGACATGAATTAAGATCTAGATCTACGTACCCCGAATTCAAGGGTATTAGTTGTTTAGTCTTGACAAACAGGTCGACCAAGGCTTCATCGCCTTTGCCCTTCACCCCGGACACATGCAGCTGCTGTTGGTTCCTGGTTTGATCTCCAAATACAAGACTTAGCCCTCCAATTGACTCTCCTGAATCAACCTTCCTGTCTGTGGTGGGTGCTGGCCAGGCGTGCAGTCTGATATGAACAAAGGACTGTTCATTCCTAGTCCTGGTCTGACCCATAGGCCTGGAGGCAGTGGTGATCTGAAAAGTGTTGCTCGTCTCTGCATCATCAATGGAAACATCGATCTCTCTCACGTTAGGTATCGATGAGAGCATGCCTTCGTAACAGAGTGAAGTCATTCTCTCGGCTGATAGATTTGTGAAGAATGGAAGTTTCGGAGGAGATGGAGGGAAACTGATAGAGGAGTTTGAGATGTTGAGAGTATGTAGCTTCTCAAATGATCCAAGACAGGGCCATAGTCCACTCGTCACATCGGTCGCTAGAGTAGACCCCTCGAACTTTACTGTTCTGACCTGGTGTTTAGATAGAGGGCGAGAGCGAGAGAGAGCGAGGGAGAATAAAAGAGGGAGAGAGTGAATTGAATACAGATTTTGCGAAGAAAATAACATTAATAGATGATAACTTGTTTTGTGCGTTCAATATTTTATCAATCGAGACTATGGCATGTCCTTATTCGATAATAATTGATAACTAATGGAAGTTTCCTTCCCAACTCCTTTACATCTATAATTATTATATTTCTTAGAATATTAATTGCACATGTCCTTTATTTAACATACGCTACATGCTTTTATTAGCTGCGTCTCGTCATTTTCCATAAATGAATAGACCTGCGCGCCCTACGAACTATTTTTTGGTATTATTTGTCTTGTTTATTGAATGCAGTACCTTGATTGAGGCCGTAGTTGGGCAAACGTGGAAAAATAATGATGAAGAGTCATTCGTTTTGATCATATATCATGCAGTATGATTTATCAAGATGTTGTGAATTACAAACAGTTAATGAATAAAACAAAACAAAAATATATTCCTATTCATTGACTTATAGTTATGGCAGAGAAATGAAAACTTAAACAACCTTCATGAAATGATAAATGTAAACACATTTTGTGAAAAGAAAATGTGCATACCTCACGTTTCAGTTGCTTTGGAAGATTTTGCATCCCAACGACGGTGTAGACAGACGGTGACTTTAGAACAATACACTGTGCATTTACACATCTTTTAACCAATGAAGACACGTAGTTTCCTTCAGTACCCTTGGTCTCTGATGAGCAGTCAAGGAGAATGCGATATCGCTCGCTCTCATCCAAAAAGCTGTTTGAAAGGAGCGCCTCCATTATTCGTATGCAAAGGCTGTTATCTGTGCCAGCAACGAATCGGATGAGGTTCTCATAGTCGCCGATGCAAGCTTTAATTTTGCCCAGCAGTTTGTCCATTTTAGAAATCTTCAGTCGTAACATATATTTGTTCGTTGTAGCAGCGATGTATTTCCCAGCCGAGTGTTCCTGAGCGATTTTGTGATAAAATTCAATCGTAGTGGAAGTGGTCTTGTTGGAATTAGGAAGGCATGTTAATGAAACAGTCGTCTTGAATAATATACCAAGCTCACATGCCCTGTCAAGGATAGCAGGAACTCTTCGGAAATCATGGGGCGCAAAGACTAGTTTTTTAGAGTCGTCGATTAAACCAGCTAAAGCAACCTCACCCAGAATACGAATGATTTCGACTAGTTCTTGTTTTGTTATTTCGTCTTTTGATTTTGATCGGGCATTGGCATGGTGCATCAGAAAAATATTCACGCTGTCTAATAGATCTGTTTGAGTCGCAGTTTCAGTGTTCAAAAGCTCCTCGCTCCATAAATGACAGACCATGAGACAAAATAGAGGTGTTTTAACAACTTCATTAATGAGCGGTTGGCCATCAAGGTAAACCTTCAGATTATGTCCGCTACAAGGATTCGACGACGAAGCAAAGAACTTGTCGATGTACTCTCGTGAGCTCTCTCGCGAGAATCCGTTGATCCACATTTTTGTGTATACCCTTGGAAGATCTTCTTGATCGAAGAAATGTTCTAAGTGAGGGCGTGTAGTAACAAGGACTCGACACTCAGGAAATTCCTTCCAGCGGATAACACTGACAATATTGCTCTCTTTTGAAGAAGAAAAACCGGCATACTCGTCTAGTCCGTCTAGTATGATGTGACAAATTCCCTGATTCTCTTTAATGAAACTCTCCAGACCCTTTGGGGTGAGATCATCAACATCACTCAAAAGCTGGGATTTGATGGCTTCTCCGATCGATGTAAGCTGATTTGTGTTTCGGAATTTCACAACAAACAGAAGTGGAAGGTGCTCTAATGCTGACCCACTTTCTCTATGAACCCAGTCGTAAGCCATCTTAGCAACGGCCGTGGTCTTCCCTCCTCCAGCGGGGGCCGAAATGAGGATTCGAGCTGGCAGTCTGCCATTTACTTTCGTTGAAAATATTTCAGCAACAGAGCCCGAGAGTGTAACCTTCTTGTTCATGTTTTTTCCACTGGTGTCCTTCTTCACCATTGTAACAGCCGTGTGCATATCCTTTAAATCAGCATAATCATTTTTATCCCACGGCTTCTTTTGAATTTTGCAGAGTGACACGCGGTATCTATTTTCAAGTTTTTTCCGACATTGGAGAACGGTCAAGGACTTTGAGATTTTTTTCTCGTAGATATCTTAAAAAATACAAGCAAAAGACGCAACATATATTACAATCAAGGAAATATTTAAGGAATTAATCTAGATGGCCAAACGTCATTTTGAAGCATAACATACTGTCAGTATAAACAGTAACACATAATTGAATATTACCGAAAAATGCAAATCTGAAGGAAAAATCTGGGCAACAGAATCACAAATCAGAAAACGTTGCAAACTTAAACTAGCGATTCTAAAAAGTCTAAAATCCATGGTAGGTTAACAATTATGCCAAGGATGAAATAAAATTAGATTCTAGATAAATATTTATTTATATATTTCCTTTTAAATACATTCGGAAATGTCAGTATGTCTTCTAATATAAGACGCAAAAGAACACAAAAGCGAATTCATTTGAGTATGTTCAGCGACTTTAGTGCTGTAGGATTTCCTGCAGAGTACTATATAGCACACTGATGCCACCACTCAGCTCAAGAGTGAAGAGCCACTTTTGCATATAAACTTAGTAAACGTGGTAAACAGTGTAAACTTAGTTTACCGGGAAAAAGTTTGCACAGCGAGTTGAAAACTCAATTTATAGTGAAATATTCTGTATATGAAGCTTCATACAAAAATATATTAGTCGTGACATATTGGTATAAGACTCGCCGTCTGTACCATCCATACAATACTGCAATGTGTAATATATCACCACAATGTAGCCCTATCAACGTTTAGACTTATTCTCAAATGAAGATTCATATCAATGGCAAACTCAGTTTTTACCATCAAAAGAGCTAATGTTTATAATGAAATATTAGTACTAGAATGCATTAAATGTGACCCCTTCTATTTTTCCTAAATAATAAATATTCAGGAGATCATTAACAACTACGGTGTTCAATTAGTGTACATCACTAAAGGAAGAGGTGATTTCTTAATGTTAACATTACACACAAAAAGATAATCACAAACGTTTGCAACATGTTTCATAGCTTGAAAGCAGAAAACACAGAAACTCATTGACAGAATCCTGACAAAAATAGGACAAGTCATTTGAACGTTCGCAAGCTTACATCACCAACATGAATAATGTAGGCTTAATATGTGCATCTAAAGCTACGGTCACAAAGGTTCTTACGAACGATGCGTTCGTACGAATCTCCCTGTTTTTCCATTGTCTTTCCGAATTTCCATTGTCTGAAAATCGTTCTTACGGCGTCCGTAGCAGTTCGTAATGGCATTTGTGACCGAGGCTTTAATGTGAAGATTTTGTCATTTAAATTGGACGTAAAATATCATTAATATTCCTTCCTCTCCTAAATAACCTAGGGGCTTTGCTCAAGATATCGCCTGGAAGGCATTTTGATGTATGGCCTCTGACAAAGAATAATAAGCAACCCCCTCCCCCAAGGAGAAGAATCCCTGTATCAATGCAATCATACCTGAGCTTCTTTGCTGTGGAGTCACCTGTTGTTCATGTGGGTCCTGCTGGTCCGGAAGATATTCACCTACAGGAAATGTATACATAGTCATTTGTGATCTTATACATGTATGCATCCTTGGCTAGAAAGATTCGAAAATCACAACATACCTTATAATTAGATACGAATAATATTTAAACTTCACAAATCAAACAATACACCTAAATACAGCTACACTGATCAAATGTTGATACACTGTCGCTCATATAGTTGGAATATTTTTGTTTTACTCCAATTTATGGAAATATTTTAAAAATAATTTAAAAATAATAGATCTAGATAATAGTATACATTCTCAGATTTTATTGAATAATAATTTGCC